>JANHFX010003012.1:0-11491 GCA_027560015.1 Chloroceryle amazona
ATTAAAAAAAAAAGGGAAAAGGAAAAAAAGAAAAAGGAAAAGGAAAAGGAAAAGGAAAAGGAAAAGGAAAAGGGAGGAGGAAGAGGAAAAAGGAAAAAAGGAAAAGAAAAAGAAAAAAAAAGGAAAAAAGTACTGTTTCACACTAAACAACTCTTAAAACTGAAGAAGATAGAATATTTCTAATACATAGGTTCCGAAGCTTCTCAGAAGTATTTGAAAGCTGTAATTTCATAAAACAGTCATATATTCTCATGGTTTGTAAAATATATACATGGACTATTTCAAAGTTGTATTAAAAAAAAACAACAACAAACTAACTAACTAAACAACAGAAAAAGAAACAGTACCACAGAAATGGGTCACTTGCTTTGAGATATGATTCTCTTCTCCCTTCACTTGTAATTGGGACTACATTAGTCAGAGAGCCAAAACTGACTTCTGTCCTCCCTAAATGTACAGAACAGGGTAGGCTGCAGAACTGACTCTCATTCTTAAGCCTGTTTGCAGCCACACAAATATGATCCCCAGCAGCACTTCCCTTTGGTTTACCTGAGGGCATATTTGAATATTAATCTATTGTTGGTTTTAATAGGGCACTCACAAGGGCAATAATTTTGTGCTCTCATCCCATTAACACATTTTGCATTCCATTACTATTCAGGGTGAGAGAGCACACACTTGAGCATAAGGAGGAAGTATCACACACACTCAAGGTCCAGAGGGGAAGGGAATGCAAACAAGGAACAGCCAACTGTCTGTCTTCCTGCAGTTGTTACTCAGAGGCATAAAAATTCTGATACAAAACTCTTTCACTTTAGTTTTTCTAGGAGTTTTACTTCTGATTGAAGCAGAGGAGCAAAATTTCCAGAATACAAGGTAAAATGCTTAAGATACACATATTCACACACTCTGGGATACAATTATGCTTACAATCTAGTATGCCCATCCCCAGGTGGCCAGAGTAAGGGTCCTTCAGGGTTGGGGCTGTTGAAGCAGGCAGTGTCAACAGCACAGATACTGCTGGCCTTTCTGAGCCTCTGCCCCTGGAGAGCATTTGGGCCACCAGACTGACTTCCTGCTGGAAGATCCCGTGCCACCTGGCCAGTTCACCTATCTGCTCCAGAAAGGCTGTATTGTGTGTCCTGATGCAGTCTGGGGCTGTACTTCCTGCCCGTGCAAATCCCCCTTCTGGGGCTACGAAAGATGAGGTAGTGTCAGGACTTTGGCCAAGTCTCACGTCTCCTCCATCAGCCTGGGGAGCTACAAAGGTCACCTCAGTCAATGCAGCAGCACAGACAGCAGTGGTCTAGGACAGTACAATCTTAAGAACACTGACTAGTTATCCACTGGTGGAACATTATGCCTGAGTATTCCCCTCTCCTGATTCTAGTCTTCTGAGTAGTTGTTGGTTACCCTGGAGATTCTGCTACTGCAAGAGGAGAGAAGGTGGGCACTACTGAGATGCCTGGGCAATGATCACCTTTGAGACCACACTTTAGTGGACATCCAAATCAGTCATGGTCACGGAAAGCATATGCCTAATGAAATAGGAGAAACTGTGTTACTCTCTGTATCAATGAACAGTAAGACTTATCAGGAATGGTTCAAAACTTGGAAAATGGACTCCTGGAATGCAGTATCAGGTATCACAGAAATGTTACGAAAACATGTCCCAGGGAAAATTATTTCAGTGGAAAGATTTCACTCCACTTGCAGCATATATTTTATATTAGTATACAATTAGTGTACAATTAGTGTACAAATCTAATCTACAGGACTAGAAGGCACTTCCCAGTTCCTGGATCTATGGGCACATCTTGTTTACTGAACACTGTGGGGGAACATAAATATTTGTTTCCTCTCTTCACTTCTCGTCACCAGAGGCAAAGAAAAGGCTGAGATACTTAATACCTTCTTTACCTTAGTCTTTAGCATCCAGACCAGTTATCCTCAGGAAATTCAATCCCTTGACCTGAAGGACAAGGATGGGGATCTGAATAATCCCTTCATAATCCAGGAGGAAGCAGTTAATGACATGCTAAATCAACTAGACACCCACAAGTCTATGGGACTGGACGAGATACACCCAAGAGTGCTGACGGAGCTGGCAGAAGAGCTTGCCAGGTCACTCTCCATCATTTATCAACAGTCCTGGTTAACAGGAGAAGTCCTGGATGACTGGAGGCTTGCCAATGTGACGCTCATCTACAAGAGGGCAGAAAGGAGGATTCAGTCCTGTCAGCCTGACCTCGATACCGGGAAAGATTATGGAGTAGTCCATCTTGAGTGTGATCACACAGCAAGTGCAGGAAAATTGGGGGATCAGTACCAACCAGCACAGATTCATGAAGGGCAGGTCCTGTTTAACCAACCTGATCTCCTTCTATGAACAGGTGACCTGCCTAGTGGATGGGGGAAAAGCAGTAGATGTTGTATACCAGGACTTCAGAAAAGCATTTGACTTCATGTACCACAGCATTCTGCTGGAGAAGCTGTCTGAGACAAGTGTGCTCTACATTGGGTTAAAAACTGGTTAAACAGCCGATCACAGATAGTGGTGGTAAATGGAGTTAAATCCAGTTAGCGACTGGTCATGAGTGGTGTTCCCCGGGGCTCAGTCTTGGGGCTGGTCCTGTTTAACATCTTGTTGATGATTTGGATTAGGGTATTGAATGTACCCTCAGTAAATCTTCAGATGACATGAAATTAGGTGGGAGTGTCAATCTGCTTGAGGGTAAGAAGGCTCTGCAGAGAGATCTGGATAGGTTGGAGCAATGGACTGAGGTCAACTGTATGAAGTTTAATAAGGTTAAGTGCAGAGTCCTGCACTTCAGTCACAACAACCCTTGGCAGCGCTACAGGCTTAGGGACAAGTGGATGGACAGCTGTCTGGCAGAAAGGGACTGGGGGGGTACTGGTTGACAGCCAACTGAATACGAGGAACACTGTGCCCAGGTGGCTAGGAGGGCCAACAGCATCCTGGCCTGTATCAGAAATAGCGTGGCCAGCAGGAGTAGGAAGGTGATCATGCCCCCATACTCAGCACTGCTAAAACAACACCTGGAGTACTGTGTATAGTTTTGGGCACCACGGTATAAGAAAGGCATAGAGGTGCTGGAGAGGGTGCAGAGAAGAGCAACAAGACTGGTTAGAGGATGGAAGAACATGTCCTATGAGGAGAGGCTGAGGGATTGGTTTGTTTAGTCTGGAGGAGGCTGAGAGATGACCTAATTGCTCTCTACAACTACCTGAAAGGAGGTTGTAGAGATGCGGGTGCTGGACTTTTCTCCCTCGTAACTAATGACAGGACAAAAGGAAATGGCCACAAGTTGCACCAGGGGAAATTCAGATTAGATATGAGGAAAAATTTCTTTTGTGAAAGAGTAAACATTGGAACAGGCTACTCAGGGAGGTGGTGGAGTCACCATCCCTGGAGGTATTAAAAAAGCGAGTAGATGTGGCATGTCAGAGCATGGTCTAGTGACCATGGAAGTGTTAGGTAGAAGATTGGACTTGATGATCCTGGAGTTCTTTTCCAACCTTGATGATTCTATGATTCTCCCATAACCATGTTTCCTCTGACTGGAGACACCCAGATATGCAAAAAAGGGAGTATGCAATATAAAGAAATAGGTCTTGATGTGTTAATAACAGTATAGGCACTCCTCTGCTGGAGAAGTTGCTTTTTTTATCTCAATGTGATGGGCATGAGGTTGGCAAATAATAGTAAATTACTGTATATTTTTAAAAAAACAGTATGGGGACTAAAAGAATTCATGAACAATTGCAGTGTTTTCTCTGAACATTCAAAGGAGTGTCTCCAACAGATAAAAGCATACGGACGAATAATGTAGTTAATTCCAGTTAACTCCACATAGACCTTACAGATTATGAAGCTGCTAATCTTTTTTGTTTCTGAGATAATTCCAGTTGTGACAGTAACAGATTGGATTTTACTGATTTAAGTTCAAAATCATTGTGTATTTGCCTGGTTTTAGATAATACTCTGTTGGGTTTTTTTGGACAATGGATGATGAATGCTGAAAATATCTGTGTAGCATTTGAACATCTACACAAGTGAGCATAGTTCTTGGTCATCAATATTTCAGAACCGAGCTTCACTGGATTCAGTAACAGGCTTCTCCTTTTCCATACTGAAGTTATGGTCTAAGAAAACAATTCCTGTAAGCAAGAACTCTTTATGTCCTTCCTGGGGTGGTGATAGACTCCTAGGGTAGTAGGTGGTCATACAGTTCTTTCAGAAGGCTACGTATTTTTTTGGTATCTAGCTGCTATTAGAGAAGCCCTACTGTGTCAGACCAAAAGCATATCCTGCAAAATACTCTGATTTTAACAGTGGACAACACCAGAGACAAAGGCTAGAAATAAAAGCTAAACATAGAGTATTTACTTAGTTTTTCTTAGCTTCCAGTTTAAAAAATTTAAATATGAGTCAAGACTCTATGTTCAGTAATGAAGTACAGTTGACAGATACCCCATACATCCAGACATATTTTGATGTCCTTTCTGAAGTTGTATTGTAGTACACCAAAGCTAATAAGTATTAATATAAGTACTTGGTATACCTTCCAATTCTTTTGTATTGCAGAAATACATGTAAAAAAATAACATAAAATAACATAAATAACATAAAAAGGAACTTCTGCATTTTGGCTTACAGACAAATATTTAAACCGTTGAAATCAGAAATAAGGACTGAACTTTGAATTAAAATGTTTATCATTATCATTTCATTGTTAAACCAGAAAATATTTTCACTATCCAATTATCTGTCCACCAAACTGTTGAACAGGTTGTTTTTCTTTCTGCTTTCAATAAAGTACAACATAGACAGGTTTGTTTACCTGTTTGTGTATTAATAATACTGTTCATTCTAACACAGAGTTTGAAAGGATGGGGTGCTAAATAGAAAAATAAAATTGGTCAGAGGGTTAGACAGATGTAGAGATTGTATACAGTCAATGAACTTGTTATTAAAGATCATTATCTATTTACCTTTTTGTTTGCAGGACAAAAATATAAATTCACCATTGTCTCATGGCTCACACTCTTTCTAGGAGCAGAATATGGAGAATACGCATAATTCACATCATCACAACCTACAACTTCAATAAATGGCATTTTTTTCTAATTTATTGAAGGCTTCTGGTATTTGATACAGTTTTGCTATGTTAGCAGTTTATCAAATAATTGTACTAGTACTATGCCCAAAAAGAAACAGCTAATTTTTGGTGTAAAGTTCTATGAAAAAACAACCATTAGTTTTCCTTCCCCAGTGCTTGCCCCCACTTCCTCCCTCCAGTAACTCAGTGGTGGATTTAGGAATTAGTGAACAGCTAAATGGTATTTTCCATTAAACTACAACTATTTCTAAAAAATCACATTTTGACACTACTTTTTTCCCCACTATCTCCTTCTTAAAATATCGTGAAAGATGGTATGAGTTTAATACATTGAATCCAAAGGGCTCAGAAATGCATTTGGAGTATTGTGATATTACAATACCAAGATTTCCACAAGAACAAAGAGTTTTGTTTTGTGATATTTCTGTTCTCATTGTTCTGAAATTGCCATGAAGATGGATTCTTTATAGTTTCCTGCTTTATTTTTGCAGCCTTTGTTATGAATATGGTCTGATTTTGTGCCAACCTTTGTCACTGGAATGAGAATCAGAATACATTATGAAAACTAAAATATACTAAATGTTAAAATTCTGTGATAACTCATTCTTGTGACAAAGACATCACTGGAGAGAATGGCACAAAATTAATCAATGATAGTGACAGTCTCATGATTGTAATAAGAATAGAAAGTGGCACTACATTTTGTGCATTTACATAACCAAGGAATGTTTTAAAATTAACTCATTCATATATGGACATTCACCTCCTTTCGTGGAAAACCAGAACTTTGTATTTGACTAATGACCATAGATAGTGAATACACTCATATATAACACAAAATACAAATTCTTCTTATTTTTGAGTAATTCCCCATCACTTTCATCTTTTTCTAATGTATATGTTTTCTGTTCTTCTTCTAGAAAGCAAAGTCTCAACATTATCTCCTAGTATATAGCTATACATTCTGGAAGTGCAGTGAGAAGGGCAGAAATATTCCTTTGAAAATTAAAAAAAAAAAAAAGAGAAGGAAAGCCCTTGAAGTATGCATCTTCAAATTCTTTTATGTAATGATTTTCCTTTTTTTTTTTTTTTCAGTTTCTTTTATCACTTTAGTCAGAGTAATCTGAGTAAAATAATGCATAAAAAAGCAATTGTTTTCACAATATCAGAAAAAAAGCCCAAAACACAAAGATAATGGTATTTAGAAAACTCTTCTAGTTATTGGATCTTTCTTTTTTTCCTAGTTATGGGGTTGAATTAGCAGGAACCCAGGCATATGTATGTGAGGCTGATGACTCACAGTAGATTCACTCAGTTAGATATGCCATGTAGGCAGATTTCTATTGACAGAAAAGAACTATAGCACCCTTCACAGGTCAGTGTGAAACCTAGAAAGGGGACTTAGTTGGATACAGTGAAGGGCAGTGCTTTGAGTAGTCCTTGCTGTGACTGGCTTTTGGAAAACTCAAGGCAACTAAAACCATGTCAAGTAAAAAAAAAAAAAAATAAAGCTGAGAATCATACAAATCCACTCAACAATGGGAGGCAGCAACCTCTACCCAAGAAAAAACTATCCTGTACGCAGACTGAAATATTGTTGTGTGGAGTTTTGAAGTCTGGGCAGGGATCTTTTTGATTTCTCAGTATCTTGCATTAAGTACTTGATAAAGACAATATACACAAGATGGACCAGGTGATTCTGGTCAGCATGCTTTTGACATCATTGTAAGCACTGTCTTTACACAGATATGTATTCATTTGCAGATAATTTTGGCCTGAAGATCAAAGTGATACACTGTTCTTCTCTTCTTGACTCTGTCTATATGTTTTCAAAAGTCAAAGAAAAGTCCTTGGTTCCAGTGATCCTGCTGCTTCATTGGATTTGTGACTATGCACAATGGGAAGTGATACAAAGCTTTGCTTGTTAGATGGATATCTAACAACAACTAAATAATCATGGAGTTTTTTCTCTTACTACTTAAGTTCTTTCTATTATAGTACTGCTTAATAGAGTTGAAGGTGGGATCTGATAGAAAGCTGTCTTTATGGATAAATGTGGTTGTCAGGTTACTGCAATGATCCACTCCCTCTTCATTAGAGTAGTCTTATGGTGAGCAAATTATACGAACTAAGGCTTTTAAAGTAATAAATTATTATTCATTAGGAAACAGGTTCCTTTCCTGCTTCCTGCCATAGTTCACTGCAGAAGTAAAGATACAATACTGCTCACAGAAATGTTGGATCACAAGGAAATGGGTATAAGATTATGTCTGGATCATTTTTTAGTAATAGTTTTGAAGTAAGATATAAGAAGGAAAAAGGCTTTATCCTCAAAAATATATTTTGCTGTTGAGAATCTTGTCTTTGCTATGTGACTTAGTAAAACTGTATTAAGAATAATCATTTCTGGAGTTTACATGGTTGCAATATACACATCAAAACTAACTTGAATTTTACGTATGTTAACAGCATTTTTACCACAGAATTCTCATGTTAGTACTGTTGCTAAATCTATTTTTAATAAATATCATAGTAATAGTGGTTAAAAAATACATTTTCTATCTATGAAAGAGTGGAATGAAACACAAAATCTATCAGGCAAGAGTAACCTTCCTAATTCTGGAACCTGAAAATGTTTTGACTGAGTGATATCCAGCCAAATTGGTAATATAGCAGAAGAAAATTTATTTCAAATTAGAAATGAAAGCTAGCAGCACTTTTTTTCCTCTTCTTTTAGCATTATTTATTATTTTGATATTCAGGATGTAGGAGAGGGAACTTGTTAAAATGTGGTAAATGAGGTGACAGTTCTTAGATTGTATAATTAAAAACTAATTTTAGGCAGTAAGAGAAGTTATTTGTAATGTAAAATGCAAGTAATCATTTAAAGAAATAAACAGAGTATTAAAAAAGTTAAATCTATAAATGTGACAAATCCTGATTTTTTTCAAAATTATTTATTTTCTATGATGTTTTACTTTCTTAGTGGTTTGGTAAGGTATGATTTGATTCCTGGATCTTTATATTCTCCTGTGTCTTAGGAGAAAAAATACAGAAGTTGCAGAAAATGACCTTGACAACAAAAAAATAATGAGACATCATGGGTGATTAGTGTGTTCATCCCAGTAAGAGATTGTCTTGGTATTCCATAGCATTAGGAATCAGACTTGGAAAAGTTTCTTTCTTGGTTTGGTGAGTGAAATGAAATACAAAAGTCACTTTTCCACTAACAGATAAAAACAACACCACGTGATTTAATTTATTATTTTAAAATCTTTCAGAAGATTTTCATGTCTTCATAAACACGTTTCATAGCTAATAGCTTCGGGAGGCAATTTCCTTCCATTGATAAAGTTTCCATAAAATCACAAAAGTAACCTTTCAAAAACTTTCCTGAAACAGATAATTTTTGCTGAAGCAGATGAAGATAGCACTTACTTTTTTTTTTTTTTTTTTTTTTTTTTTTTAATGTAGCATCAGCTGATATCTCAAATTACACTGAATTGTCAGAGGAACAGAACTAAAGGTTGCACAGATACCACTGTTCTATGTCAAAAGAAGATAGAGTGATATATTCAGTTTGCTTTTTAGTTCAAATTAATGTAGTACTAAACCCTGTATAAGTATACTCGCATAAATACTTAACTGGTTCAGTGTCAAACTGAAAAGAAAAAGTAAATCTATCATTTATTCCCTTAAATATTAGACCTTATTTATTTATCTGAAGAAATTAGAATGTGATTTGCTATTTATCAGTCTATATGCACTATTGCCATGTGTGTGATCCCAGGGTGGTTCATTAGATTCTTAAGGATCCACAGAGCTAAACACTTGATCTTAATTTGCCCATGGGAAATAATTTGCTAAATAATAGTATCACCCGATTAAGCCTTCTCAGGCAAATTATGTGCTTGGTGGCCATAACATTCCAAATTAACATCCCACAACAAAATTAAAATTCAGTGTGATTACCTCAGATGATGATAACATGCTCATGGCACTCAGTCCACTGAAGCATAATATGGTGTTCTGATCATAAAAGTAAACTACTTGTCAAAACCTGTATTAAATTCAAGATAAGATGGTTTTCACTGTTTTTGATGTTTTACACTCTTTCAACACACACTAAAGAAATCGTAAAAAATCTCAAAATTATAGAAATATTCTAACCTTTTGAAGCACCTCTTGCAATTTGTTCCTTGAGCTCTCACTGACACATTAGTAGTTTGCAGAGCTAGATGCATACCTTGCTAATAAGATTTATAGGCTCTTTAAATTTTGGACAGTGAGGGTTGGTTCACATATTTTGGACTAAGATGATTCAGAATTTACTAAGGATTTTTTATGGCACAATAGCCTCTGGATCCGGTATTAATAATTCTAAGGCATCTCTCTTTCCCTTTTCCTTGCAAGTTTTTCCCTATTGAGGTTTCTGGGAGAAAGTTGTGCCACACTCGATGTTTGTAATTCACTCTCCGAAACGTACAGAACTCATAAATACTCCACCAGAAATTCTGACAAAATTCCTCCTTAGGGGAGAGGTGTATTTGTGTGTCCCATCCTTCAGCAATGAAACTAGGGACTGTCACGTATCTGTTACTAATCGACAATTCAGAAGGCTCCTTATAGGTTGACTTAGACAAAAATGTGCATGCTGTGAGACTGTTTTCTTGAATCCACTCTTGCTTTGGAAGTGGAAAAAGAAAAAAAAAAAAAAAAAACAATATAAAAGGACACTGTTACAATACTGGATATGGTATAATAATTCTTTGGACAATGGAGATCTCCTTAATTCAAAATTTGTTTTGTGACTACTGGTCATGAAGAATCTGACTGGGCAATGAAAGTTGTCAATTCCCTCACATGTATTTGAAAATAAAAGATGGCTGAGGCTTCTTTAAAAATCTATTTTGCAGAAACTAGTACTTAGAAGAAGAGGGGAGAGACAAAGTATACAGAGCAATTTAACTACTGATCACTGAATAACCTGGGATTGTTTTAACTTTGCCATAACATGCAGATAAGTTTAAAAACCCAAATGTTTAAATAATCCTTCTGGTGGCTGATGATTCAGGTACTCAGGACTGAAGAACAATTATAATACAATAAACTTACTGGATTTGCAGAGGGCTAGTTCTCTTCATGATGAAATATTGTATTTTGGTAGATGAACACAGATAAACTTTGTTAACAGGTTACTAAATTATTCATTGTGAGTTTGTTTCATTCTTAATTATGGAGACATGAAGAAAGGACAACAAAAGAGTCTGGAAGTAAGTATCCCTTTTCTGAAAAGCCCAGAAATCATCTCAAATCATTAATCAAACCATCTCTCACTGTTTCTTATCTGTGTACCTCTCTTTACCATATTAAGTTTGGGTTTTGTTTTGTTTGTTAGTTTGGGGGTTTGTTTGTTTATTTGTTTGTTTGTTTGTTTGTTTGTTTTAAGCAGGATTCTTTGGTAGTGTGATAACAAGAAGAGAAATGATCCAGTTTGTGACCCTGTGCTTTATCAATATCTTATACAGCCTAAGGTCATTTGGTGGCATAAAATCCAGGCTGGAAAGGCTGGAAAGACTTCCTACCTCAGAATTCTGCTTGTTTCATCACCAATGAGATGAGTAGAAAAAAGAGAAGAAAGTGAAGATTCATATTCTGGGAACCTTTCTGCTCTATTACCTTTGTCGCATATTATCACCATTTTCCCAGGTATGCCTGCTCCTAAAACACGTAATTCTACAAAACAAGTCTTGTGTAGTCTGCTTATATGTTTTTGTGAGAGTATTAGGAAGGGAAGAGTATGCTTCCAAAAAATGGTTTCTTTTAGATTTTGCTGCCTTTGGAGAGGTGAATGTCAACAGAGTGCCTAGGAGTGCACAAAGAGAGAAATGAGCTTTTGAAGTTGGATTTCTAAGAGACTAAACCCAACGTCCTGGTTTGAGTGAGAAAAGAACTAATTATGTTCAGTGGTTTTACTTTCCAGCTCAGTCCTTCTAACTGCACTGTCTGAAGTTAGCAGCCTGTTCTCACAGGCAGGGTCTGCTGCTGGCAGTGAGAACACCCCATGTTTAGAGTTACTACCAAGGGTTGGTGTGCAGACCAAGGCCACTGCTGGATCTTGTGTACAACGGTGGGGGTACAGGAAAGTGAAAGACCTCACCTGCAGGGAGAAGCTGACAGGGCAGGTGACCCCAAACTGACCAACGAGGTATTCCAGCCCATATACCTCATATTCAGTATAAAGCTGAGGGATCTGGAGGATCTCTCTCTCTGGAGGCTCCCAGGCTCTTCGTCCCTCTTGGACTGGTTTGCCAGCTTTGCTTGGCATGGCTCAGGTCCTCTTTCAG
>JANHFX010003014.1:0-100110 GCA_027560015.1 Chloroceryle amazona
CGTTTCCCTCACTTCTCTCTACTTTAATCAACCTGAACACACTGGCTAATGAGTAGAACTATTGAATAAACAAGCAGAAGGCAGTGCCTGTGTTTGAGGTGGTGTCACCGCGCTCCCCAGCTCTGTGAACCTCAAGGCTGGGCTCAGAGTAAGGCCATCTGCCTGGGTTGAATACCGGGTGAAGTTGGGTGTCAGAGGAGCAGCACTGGTGGAGGAGACGCCTTCTTGCTGCTGCTACAGGCTCCTGCTCATGTCTGTAACACTGATCCCAGCAGCAGCCCATCGTGCAAGGGCGAAGGGGGAGGTCGCAGCTCTGCCTGCAGCCCAAGCAGCCGGGAGCTGATATTCCTACTGCAAACCAACAGCACACTCCGGTGGAGAGAGGGGGCACTGCTCCTTCTTCCTGGCACTTGCCAAAATCCTTGGGGGGTGGTTAAACTTCTCTTCCGGCAGTCATTTACCTGCCTCGGGCAAGCAGTGTGTGTCTCTTTCAAACAGTACCTAACTCTCCAAAGTAAACGTAGCTCTTTCTGATCATTGCTACTTGTTAGTCTAAATTAGCGCAGTTGCAGATAGTCCTCTTCCTTTTTTACTGTCTACTGTGCACACAGAAAGGAAGAAGTTGGGCCGGCACAGAGGACATCTCGTCTATTGCCGTGTTGTTTTCCATTGTGGAACACAATCTGAGTTTCTGTCTTTGCGGTCTGTCTTGTACACATAGTTTTTCTTTTTTTCCTCTTGTATATTGGTATAAAATAGGTGTGCGAGTGTGATGCTGTGCACATCCCCAGCCTAATGTTTGACCTGGGGCCTCTTAATCTTAAATAGCAGTGTAGCTGTGTGTTTGAAAATCATGATAAAAGCATTTTTTTTTCCGCTTGTTCTATGAAGGTGATTCTGTAACATAACAGAGAGAGGCACCAGGTGACACCGTGGCAGATTATCTACAGATGGATAGAAATGTCTCCTTGATGCCTGGGATGCAAATTCTTCCACGTGCTCACCTGCTGAGCTTTGATGCTTAGAACTATTCTTCCTGGGTGCAGTAGATGATACTTTTACCAAGAAGGAAGATAACTTGTGCTGAGAAATTACTTCTACTATAGTGGGGGCAGGGAGCAATTATGGTCAAGGTATCCAGAGCTGAAGGCAGAAAAGTTGAGCATCAGTTGCATGTTGTCTGGGTGTATAGAGGCTTGTGCTTGTGTACCCCACAGCTTTACTCTTCAGGATGCAAAGTCAAATTAGGAGTTACTGTTAAATAGTACTCACAAGTAGAACTACAAGCAAAGGGATGCAGACCTTTGTATGAACATGAGGTCCTCTCTGTTATACCGCTATTCAGGTAAGTGATGTAAGCTACTGAAGTCTGGTCTTCAGAGCTGCTAGTTTAGAGAGCTAAATAAATTTTTTAAGTTCTTGAAGAAAAATAAAGGAAATGATGCAGGAAAATCATCAAGAAAATATATTTCCAGCTTTGAAAATAATGGAGTTCAGTACAGTTAATTTAGGCCAGAGTAATCTGCAATATTACAGTAAGAGTTGTAAGTAATACACACTGAATAATAAAATGTGAGTAGGAAAGAGTGGAAAAGGAAACTTTTCTGGTTGAGTGATATCTGGATATGCTAATAACTTTGCATTGAGATGGGATTTTTGCCCTGCCTTCTCTCTTTATCTGTAGTTTGGTTTTTGGAAGTGTTACCTCTGGCCAAGGTCATGGTTCGCATTCATAACTGGTTTGTTTTTTTCTCAGATTCACATACAGCTGGCTGTGCTGTGCCAAGCTGCATACCTGTTTAATTGCCAGGGTAAAAAAATTGTGTTCAGTGGCTCTGAATGAGCTTAAGCTTCCATGAGAAGTGCTGACTATCAAACTGCCAGTCTTCATTTCAGTCAAGAGTACAATAAAGTCCGGTTAAATCAAGCTTTCTATGGTGTGCAACCACTTAAATAAATGTTTCATATCTTCTGCACGATGCTTTTAAAATATAGCTGTTGCCTCTGTAACCATTGCACAGGCAATAAATAATCGATGGCATTTACAACAATCAAAGTGTAATTTCTGCTTGCTCTTTCATGATGGAGCATTTAATAAAAAATAATTTATTTCTCAGATTTGTACTCTCTGAATCTCTGGGCCACTGTGGAGGAAGAAATTCTACAGTATTATGAATTTGTTTGTACAAAGTTCATTCCCCAAAACGGTTGGGGTGCTTGTGAATGCTTAATGAATAATTGTGAATTATTATGGATCTTGCATGTAAATATTGAATCCTTGCTTTGTTTGGGGACTCTCTTTGCTTTTGTTCTGCACTTGATAGTAATTTACTTTAAAGAAGCAAATTAACTAATAGTGAGTAAGGATTTTAAGGAATGTTTTTTTTATGTTTAGACCGTTTGGCCATGTTGTAGTAGCTGCGTTAGTGCTATCTTAGTGAACTACCAAACTACCCTAATAACTGTAAACAAAGGTATGATCAGACGTGAATGAAAAGATATTTTGTGATGAGTGATGCATGGGTTTGGATGCTACCTACGTCCTACAGGTACATCATGGAAATTTAATTCACCCAGGAAACAGCTTAACTACTGTCCCAGGCTGTCTGTACTGTCCCATCAATAGCCACTGATGCCACAACACCTGTACCATGTGGTGGTGGTACAGCCCAGTGGAGTTTGTCTCTGGAGATGCCCCCTTGCTGCCCACAGACATGCTGCTGACCCGGAGATCACTTTGGTCCCTTGTGTATTTTGGTTCTCAGCCTCTGAATGGACCTTGCTGCTGGTTTTGGAGGAGCGCTTTGAAATGCATGGATACAAAGCAGCGTATAGAATTAATGGGGTTTTACATGTGCTAGTGTTCTTGCTGTAATTTCCTTTAGAAAAGATTTCTAGGGAGTGCTTTACTGATTCTCAATAAAGCCTCTAAAATATTTTTTTCTTCATCTGAAGAGAAATCCACAGTCTGAAAATATGCACAACATAATATGTTTTGTTTTGTTCTGTTTTGTTTGGAGAGGCTCGTTCTGATGCTTGCAGTCCTTCACCATCTATGTGTGTGCTGATCCATAGACTGCCCAGCACTCTGAGGCTGTGTGAATGCTTCCAGGACACAATCTGAAAGGATTTCCTGCATACTGACTGCTGACAGCCTTCTTCCCAGGAATCTCAGTACCAACCTGTCCGCTCCTGCACAACGTAAGGAGAGGGGTAGCTTAGCATTCAGTCTCTGCCTTGTAGTAGGTATGCACCTCTGTGCCTTAAAGTGAGAAGGTACCAAGGAAATGAGGGAAAAGAGAGGCTGTGTGGTGACAGGTGAACCTTATGCAGGGTACAGTGCCTTGCAAAGGAGAGGTGTCACACCCAGAGTCTTTCTGTAACACAACAGCAGAGAGGAACATCTCCAGAGAAAGTAGATTTAAACTGCCAAGCCGTGGGGACTTTCTTGGGGAAATCTGTTTATCTGCAGCTTTTGGAACTGTAATCCTCCAGTAACTGCTTTTCCACTTCACATCAAGGGAGATTGATCTCAGCCAACAAGAGACACTTCCAAAAACTTGGTATTATCAAGGGTGTTTCATGTTGCTTTGCTGACTGTTAAACTGCTGGTGAGTTCAGCCTCAGTCTTTATTCCCTAAGTCTTCAGAGGTTATGCTTTCACAGTGTGCACAGCTATGCGCGGTGCTGGTGTCACCTGAGCAAAACAGATGATGTGGTGTGAATTTAGAAAGAGGGGTTTAAGCTGTGCAAGGAGCCAGGGTCTGTCCATGGCAGGAACACAGCTCCCTTGTTGCAATGCAGTGAACGTGGAGGTTGTTGACAAATGTTGTTCAAACCGTTTGACCATACTCTGCCAACCCCTTACCAGGCTATCCTAACAGTGCTCTGCTTTTTCTTCCAGTCCGTCCAAATAATCAACACCTCTCTGTACATTTTTGCAGTATTTACATAAAGCTGCTGGTACAAGATAAAATAGCAGGGGGAGGGAGGAGTAATTGCTTGTGATTTTGCAGAAATATCTTTTCCGCAATGTCAACTTCAGTCATTAAGCAGTATTTCAACCCCCACTATACCTTGCCCTTGGTAAACAGGTTGACTGTACCTTTGGTTCTGGCAGATTTTTCTCCTCGGTGAATAACAAGGTAATACCAAGAGTTCTTATCCAAAAAGACCTCTGCAAAAGCACGCGCACTCTCTATAGAGTTTTAGAGAGGAGGGCTATTGTGAGGAAAGGTGTGGGGTCTTTCTGCTTTTAATTCTGCATGCATTAAGATGAGGCCAAGTGACAGCACAGCAGAAGTATAGCCATTGCACAGTCTCACAGCTCAGCTCTGCCCCACCTGAGCTGTTATTTTGGAAAAGCCCATCCTTTTAGCTACTAGGACATAGTTTATTTCCCAACAAAACACTGGGTTGTCACTCTTCATAGATGTAGAAGCTGAGGGTCAGAGCAAAGGAGATGAGCCCATGGCCATAAAGAGTGTCTTCTGCAAAGCTGGGTGTAAATATCTAATACAAGGTTTAAGAGCATTTAACACCCTTTGTCTCTGGCTGGTATGCGTAGGCAAGGAACCAGCATGCTGCACTGTTGTGTATTTGTTATAATGAGTGTTATTTATTGCGGTAACTGTTCCAATACATTCAAGGTCTGATTTTTTTCAGATTTTGAGTTTGCAATAGAACATATTGCTCAGAAAACTCTGCCCGCTTCTCTTCTTATCTAATTTGCCTACAGCAATAGATCAAGCAAGCATGGGTGATTCTTTATCTACATGGGGTTTGTTTATTATCTTTTTCCCATTAATTGCTTTTCTTCCCCCTCTTCCTTCAATAATGAATCTTGAGTGAAATATAATAGAATTAAAAAGCACTCCCATAGCCAGTTACAGCAATCATTTGAGGTTGTTATTAGTTTATGCCTTACTCTCATAAACAAAAAAGCTGTAGCAATGCCTGTGGTGTGCCACATCTTTTGAATTTATTTTCAGGCTCTGCTGCGTGGAGCTCAGATTTGCAATTTTGGAGCAGAGCTGGGGAAGTGTCATTCCTCCAACCTTCTGGACCTAGTTTATTTTTACAGGCTGTGAATGAAATTCCAGCTATGTAGGTTCCTAATTTGATCTGCAGTGCTGTTTAAAGGGTGATTAAAAAACAATTGAGCTATGTACAGTCTGTCCTGTTGGTTTTGAGAGCTTAGTTTCTCACTAGAAGTCTCGAGCAGCTTCCAAAGTAACAGTTGTAAGGGGCATACTCTGGTAGCACAGATATCTACATGAAATTATTCTTTCCTTTCCTAGCAGTAGAATTGGTTTGAAGACCTGTTGCTTGAGTCTGAACTATGTTTTTCAGTCTTTCAGATACACTATTATTAACCTGGTAGCTGCAAAAAAGTTCCAGGAATTCCCACTGGAGTTCGGTAGATCTGGTTCAGCTGTTTGGGATCTTTGTAGCCTTAGCTTTTGAGCATCTTGGTCCTTAGCATGCTCTTATGTGCATAAAGGTGGTGACAAAAGGAAACTGTTAGTTCTTCAGTACAGATGGAGAATTAAAAAAGTCACTCAGCAACTGCGTTCCTGAGGAGGGCACCTTGGTCTTCCCAAGTTGGGCCTTTGTCCCGTCCCCTGAGAGATTCTTTGTTCCCGTGGCCATAATTTTTCTGGTACTTCAGGCTCTGAAGCAGCTGGTTTCCTGATTTTTGCTGCATTTTCCTATCTTGGGTTAACTGCGTTTATGGCACACTGACCTAACGTGTGAAGTCAGTCTGTATTTGTTCCAGTGTATTAAATCCTAGGGCTATTGATTCCTAGGATTCAAGCACCCATAATTCTCCTTTTACTTCATTTTCAGAAGAAATTGAATCCAACAAAGGGTACTTCAATTTTGGCTTAAGACTGTTAGTGTTAGGAACAAGTGGGTGTAAGGCATAATAAAGAAGCTACTTTTTAAAGCAATTCAGATGTCATTTTACTGACTGTTCTCTATAGATAAAACCTAAGGCTGGGATTTGCAAAAACTCTTACGTTTTTTCACAGAAGCTTTGCAACTGCATACTTTTCTTCCTTCCCTTTTAACTGTGCAACCTCTAAGATGTTTTTCTTGGCCACAAGTGCGGCTGTACTGGGTTAATCCAAGAGCCCATCAGGCTCAGTAGCCTGTCTTAGATGGTGTGGGTATTGGATGCCAAGGGAGGGCTAGAGCATGGTGCCCATATCCAGCCACTTCCCAAAAATAAGCTCTCGGTCTTTAGAGATCAGCAATCTAGAAATGTACTCAACTCTAGAAGTAAAGACCTTTGAGTTTAATAAGACTGTGTGGATTTTTGGATATTGGTTGGTTGTTTTTTCTCCATGAGGCATTTATTTCAAATACTTTCTGAAACAATATGAATTTATAACCTGCAGCAGCTATGGGAAGGATTTCCCTGGTTTAATTCTATACTAGCCAGTGAGATACCTTCTCTTTGCTCAACGTCCAGTCTTAGTAGGTACATTTAATGTGTCTTTCTAGTTGTAAATATTTCTTTGGGTAACTTCTGTAGTCTGAGGCTTTTCTGGCCTCACTGAGCATGAGACACTCAGCACTGTGGTCTGGGGTGCAGAAACATTTGAGGTCATCTGATTTTGCCCTGACCTATGTAAAGGTGTGAGATTTCAAATGTCTTCAGAGCAAGAGCTGCTAGAGAAACAGACTATTGGATGACATGACGTTCTGTCTTTCATGAAACTTATTAACTACCTAATCTCATGCTCTGGAGCTAAGTCCTAGATCAGTGCAAACAGGAGCTCTTGTATATGCCATGTTTTCATTTGATGCCAGTGCAGATCCTCCTTACACATGTTGTTCCAGTATCCCCATCAGTCCCAACTCAGCGGCGTCTTCTGCTCTTGGTTAAGGTTGTTCATGTGCTACCGGAAGTTGGCCCTATCTACCATCCCATGAGCTGTTATTTCTTTGTCTAATCTGATCTTTGCAAAACAGAAACCAAAATGGTATTGATGCACTTGGAAATGTGTATAAATTCATCTTCTGACTTGGGAACTACAGACTTGACCCCTTTTCTGCAGTTTAGCTGCCTTTTTTCCTGGGAGAAGTGCAGCTGGGGGTGCTAAAATTCACCTTCACCATCTGTCTCTTTCTGGAAATGTCTAAACTTAAAAGCATCACAGTCCTCCCATAAAGTTGTCCTTGATATTACTGGTTTGTTTGTTTGTTTTTTTTCCCTGCATTGGCAGCTGCAGTACTGGGGGCATGGAAGTTGAATTTTCAGGGGGTTAGTGGGCTGAAAGCCAGGCCCAAACCTTTACTGTTTCACCTCTGAGTGAATCTTTCCTGGGATTTGAGTTGTGCTTCCCCTGCAGGGGGAAGGGATCTGGGCTGCGTTCTCACTGTGGATTTCTCCTCTCTTACCACATTCATGCGGCTGCAGGGACCAGTGTAGAATCTGGCTCTTGGCTAATTCCTCTTGCCTGTCCTCAGCCTGGGAATGAGGAATTTCTGTGACTCAGGTTTACAAGGCAGATGACAGTGCTCTCTGCTGTCTGCAGGCCATGCCGATGGAATGGAGGTTACCAGGGAGGTTAGGAGAATCCTTTTGGTGCAAGATGAGGTACCCTGCACCAGGAGATGCTTCAGCAGCCTTGGCCCCAGCTCTTCAGGGCAGAGGCTGAGATTTAGGCTCTGGTTTTATGTTGTTGATGGTAATGGAGCAACTTGTTTTTTTGTTTCATCCTTCTAGGAAGTAAATATTTGGGTCAGATTACTGTACAATTTGAGCAGGGAGCAGACGGCTTGGGGAAAGGGGAATAAAAGACTGAATGTAACTTAAGTCATTCATAGATTGAATATAGATTACAACAAAGGACTAAATGAGTATTTTTCAGTACAGACACACTTCAAACTATATGCATTTCAATGCACTTATTTTTCTAAAAGCTCTGAGATCAAGCCCGAGGAGCAATCCCCTGCTTTCAGAGCCAGCAGCAGTGGGGTGGCTGCTGGACTGGTGAAGGGCACAATGTGTGCCAGAGCTGCGGGCACCTCAGAGCTCCCTGCTGCCATCGCACCCCACGGTGACTTCAGGGCAGTGACCAGGCTGAGCTATGGGTGACTGGCTGGTGAAAGAAGAGATGTCCTGATCCTGGGTGAGGGGGGGACAGGGTGCAGAGCCTTCCCCTGGGGCTGGGGGCTGTGCTGGCAGCACTGTCTGAGCTGGCACTTTGTGGTTTCCTACAGCAGAGGGTGGTGTTACCTGTGTCTGTGCTCCTGGAGATGGGTTCAGAATGATGTGTCTGTTTAGTCTGCTTGTTGCAAGCTGATGCAGAGCTGCTAAATATTTATAGCAGACATGTAAATATATCTTTGCTTTACTGAAAATATTTTTTTCTGTGAAGCAAATATACAACACATTGGCTCTCTGCTTCTGTATCACAGTGCTGACACTTAGCTTGCAAAGCTTACCAGGCTGCTGATTTCCTGTGAGCATCCCTTATCGCCTGTACTAGCTTTCGCTGCTAGCATTTTGTCTTACTGATTTCTTCTTGGTAATTTTTTTAATGAATGTCACACCTTTTACAGAAATGCATTTCATTTGTTGACACTGCATGTGATCAATCTGCAGCAACCACAGTTTGAAGACAACTGTGTAATGGTTACTGTTCCCAGTTGCTGTGCACCACTGGTGGGTCACTCCTGAGTGCCTTCATCACCAGCCGTGTCTTCAGTGGGCTGACAGAGGAAAGTGGCATTGTCAAGGCAGGAGGAAATAGTAAGACTGAATGCCAGATTTCCTAAAGTAATATAAAAGGAAAGACAAGCCAGCTTAATAGATACCTTAGAGATGAGATGTATAGTTCAGCATATTGAAATTTCACAGGTTTTTAAGGGTGTCGTTTATATTTGAAAGCCAAATCTGTTCTCTCCTGTCTGGTTTTGAGCAGATGATGTGACATTGTGGCCTGTGCTGCTGGACACACATACGTGGGGTGTGCCCAAGTGGGGAATAACCACATCATCTTTCCCTACGCTTGTTTCTGAATATCAAAAATTGGACAGTACTTCAGGAAAGAAGACAGACTATGAGTTCTTGATCTGATCGAGTGTGGCAAACCATTGCTTGCCAATTACATGGCTTGATTTGTGTTTTATTTTGAGCTTCCTAAGTCATCCCTGGATGGGCTTTCTCTCTCCCTGGTAGCTTGCTTGGAAGTGATACTGGCTGAGGGAAGTAGAGCAGTTTGTACAAACCCTTCCAACAGCTGCTCATTCAGGGGAGAAGGAAAAAAAAACAACCCACATCAAACAAGAAAACAAAACAGTGAAAAATCTACTTATCAGAAAATTGATTCTTTCACTTCCTCTAAGCTCAGGTTTTCCACACAGAAACAGCCTCCTTGTGAATTGTGGGAAAGGGAACATTTAGTGCTGGACAGAGAAGAGATTTAAGGCCTAGTTGGTTGCTTCCCCAAAAGGAAAAGGACTCTGATGCCCTGAGCTGGAACCCCAGAATGCACATTGTTCTTTGCAGAGACAGCAAGGTCTCTTTCTGCTTAATAAGTGTTTGTTGCTTTGTGTTTTTTTTTGTTATTGTTTGGTTTTGTTTGTTGTTTGGTTTTTTTGTTTGTTTGTTTTTTAATTCCCATGAGAAAACTTCAGCACTATGCATTTATTAGTTTAGCTCCGTGCTGCTGTTGGTATGTGTTACTTGCTTAACTGTAGAGCCACAAAAATGATTTGCAGGCTGGAGCACATTTCCTATGAGGCCGGGCTGAAAGAGGTGGGGTGCTCAGCCTCGAGAAGAGAAGGTTTCAGGGAGACCTTAGTGCGGCCTTTCAGGACTTAAAGGGGCCTGTCAGAAAAATGGGGACAGACTTTTTATCAGAGTCTCTGGTGGCAGGACAAGGAGTGATGGTTTTAAACTAAAAGAAGGTAGATTTAGACTGGATACAAAGATGATTCCCACCCCCCTGGAACCATTCCGGGTGAGGTTGGCCAGGGCTCTGAGCAACCAGCTCTAGTTGCAGATGTCCCTGCTCAGTGCAGGGGGTTGGCCTATATGACCTTGAATGGTCCCTTCTAAACTCTCTGATTCTGTACACTTTCCTGAGCTTCTGTGTATATACTTTTACACTTAGAAACAGGAAGTCACTATGGATTTTCAAGTCAGGGCTGTAAGTTGTGCATGTGGGCCCAGAAGTCAAAACATCTTTTATTAAGAAAGAGTTGATTTTATATTTGACAAGAAAAACATGCTTTCTAAAAATATTGTAGTCTGAAATCATCAACAAATAACAAAGCTTCAAATAAATTACCATGTATTTGCCACACAAGATTAAAATTATGGGATTCAATGTGACAAATGAATTATGGTGCTGAAACTGGATCGTGTGTTGTGCTCTAACAAAGATCAACATGAGTAAGGGCTTGCAAAGTACACTCATGGGAATGTTTGTGGTTTTACTATCATAATTTAGTTAAGTTTAATAGCAAATACTTGCATTTCTTCTGACATTTCTTGTTATTGTTATACCTTTTAGCATCTGAAAAATGTAGTGTTAAAAGTGTCTGGAGATGATTCTTAGACCAAATGTATGGTGAATTTGTTACTGTTCAAATAGAGGAGACCTTTTTAAGCAGAACTTTGAACGTTTGTGTTAACCTGGATTAAGAAACCACATGTAAAAAAAAGTAAAGCTTCTGTTAAAAACACAGCGCTTTGCATTTAAAGGTTGCTACAATAAGTGAGTCTGAGAGAGCATAAATTTTTGTAGCATTTAAAATGTGATGTAGCTGCAGAGATTAAGATTTTTTTGGGTCTTTTTTTCACCTGTTCTTACCTATTACATGCAAGCATTGTGACCCATTAACCTCAAGATGCAATACCTCTTAATGCTATCTAAAGATTTCTTTTTTCTTTAACCTGTAGCATTCCACCTGCTGCTGTTTAAAACATGAGAGATCTGAGACACCTTTGATTTGTTTGATGTTGTAGCAGAGTGATTGTGGGAAGAGTCTACTACTTCATAGCTCTGGACAGCACAGTGAGTTTTGTTGACTCTCTGACCATGAGCTGGGAATAGAGTTCAAGGATCCCTTTTGTGTTTCCACATTTCTATCTCTATTTCAACTACATGAAATAAGAAATGTTACATAAAAACCTATGCCCTTCTAAGCAGGTGAAGACTATACATCCATTAATGAAATTGCCACAGTCAATAAGCATCTAATAGCCTGACCAGGTTACAAAGAAATGTGTGTGTGTTTATGTATTCATGTGTGCAGTGACAACAAATAAATGTTACTTATTTTCTGTATTAAAAATATGATCTGTAGGACTACAGTCAGAAAAAAAACCCCAAATGATCATTCTTATTAGCAAGAATATATCTTCCTATGTTCATATATGCCTTAGAGTTGTTTTCCCAAAGAATACATAAGTCACGTTTTTCTGCAGAAAACCAGCGTGCCAGCCCTGCTCCTGGTGGTGCTGATAGGGCTGTCTGTCTGGAGGGGAAGACAGATGAGTGCCACTGGAGTGTCAAATCCATCGTTAACCTAGTGAACGAAGCAATCAAGAGATGGCCTTCTTGGGCTGCTGCGTGGGGGTTGCCAAAGGGCCTGTTTGACAGCTTGCAGATGATGTCATGGGGAAATTATACTTCCGTGGCCTTGTGGAGAATTCAGTTGGTGGGTTGTAGATAGATGTAGGAGACTAATCTTCCTGGGCCTTTTCTACCCAGAACACCAAGCACTTTGTCTTTTCTGTGGCAAGTTCTTACAGGGTAAAATGATGTGCCTTTTCCTTTGGGAGACCATCACCATCTCCGAACAACTGCTGCTTTTGGCAAAAGATGAGTGGCAGTGAGGCAGAGCCAAGTAACTTGGCCTTCCCAAAACAAAGAATTCCAACTTAGCTGAATAGAGAAACAAAACTCCTCAGTTCAGAGGTCATCGAAGTATTACTGGTGGAGCTGTGTTTGACAAGTGTTGCTTTTTGGGTGTTTTGTTTTGTTTTCTTTCATTAATGTGCTGGGTTTTTTGAGGCTTTTTTGCAGACTGCTGTTCAGATTTCAAGATCATTTTATATAAAGCATTTTCTTAAGCATCATTAAGTTGTGAAGGAGCATCTAGCTTCAGGACAGAGGTGCAAATAGGCTGTCACCTCCTGCAGTGGCAAAGAACAAAGATACGAGATGCTTTCACATAGAGAGCACAGAGGCAATGGGGAACACTGAAGGGAAGGCACAAATTATCAAATAAGCTTTACCTTGTCCCCATCAGCAGATGTACATCCCCCTTTTACTACACATGTGGATACTCAGCTACACAGCAATAGTTATTAAAATGAGTTGCAAAAAAATACCAAGCCCTTTTTACACAGCATGGTTTGCACTAGCACCGTGTTCCCAGAGAGACTCAACTGCTTTTGTCTGTGGCCGGAAGGCAGCTGCTTATTTAGGGGCAGTTGCAGCTCTGGGAAGAAGAGAGCAGTGTGCTGGGGTGATGCCTGGAGTGCTGCTTTGACCTGTTTCTGTTGCCCGCCCTTAAGCTTCAGTTTGTGATAGTGAGAGATTTAATTTGCTGAATTTTGCAGGATTGAGCATCATCCTTACCAAAATGTTGAGGTTCTGCAGATCTCTCAAATGCCAGGATCATGACTGTTTGCATAAAGTTTCTAAGGAAAACAAACCTTCTAGTTTGGTGTTAGACATTCTGGAAGCCTGGAGGCATTGGAACTGGGGGGTCTAATCTGATCCAAGATGAAATCAGAGAAGCGTGTTTCAATCATTGCATCCAAAGGGGTGTTGACTTTGTTTCCCACCCTCCATATCCATGAGCATGCATGCACGCTTGCATTTCCCTTGCTTCTTTCAGGTAAGATGTTTAGCTGATGTTATGACTTGGAGCCCATTAACTGAAAATGTTCTTACATCGAGTCTTAGGTGGGAGCTGTTTCTGTAGGTTTTTTTAATTTCAGTGTTGATCTGGTATTTTAACATGAAACTCCAACGTATGTTACGTTTCTCAGTAAAAGGACTTTGTGTAATGAATGACATTTTTCTCACTACTGCAGCAAGAGAGCTGCGCTGATGGTGCGGGAGGTCTTGGGTGCCAGAAATGAGATTACTAATGAGCACAAATGGAGGTGATGCAGCAATATATGGCTTGGTTTGCTGGGATATCTTCTGTGTTTTCTAAAGAGTATTTAGAGGTTGAAAATACTCCTGACCGTGTGAATAATACCTGTCTGCACCTATCATGTAATCATTCATAACTAAATGCTTATTTATCTAAATTAGATGCTATAGAAAGCTACAGTTCTGAAGTTTTACTGTGGGGAACAGCTGAGCCTACTCTGCATAAACCCTGACTCCTCAAGGATATGAGCTGCTCAGTTACAGCTGGAAACAGTGGCAGCTCCTGTGCCCTGCAGCCAAACGTAGGCATCTAGTGGAGTATTGCAACCACACTGTCTGTGTGTTTCTAGAGCGTAAAAAATTGTCTGAATGACAAGTACTGTGGAAAATTGCTGATGGAAAATCTTCATGGTTCCTTTCTGCCAGAACAGCAGGGAGATTGTCCTACTTGTGCAAAAAAGCAGCAATGTGCCTAACTGGATTCCTGTTGATTTGCGCCTGTGCTTCGCTCCTCAGATGACTTGCTCATAACTTTTCACATCTGTTTTATTTTTACACATACTTCTGTGCAGTTTGGATGCAGTACAAACAAAGAATTTCTCCACTGAAAAGTGAGAGAAGAGACTTCTCACCTGCAAAGTTTTGAGAAAGTTGTTAATTATTTCCAGGAGAGGTGAAAAAGCTCATGTGAGAGGCTGAGCAATCCAGCTACACAGTGGAGATCCTCGAAAAACATGCTTCTGTGAACTGTCCGGAGATGTCACCGCCTAGTGCCGGGATGACTTTCATCTGCCTCTCACTGCACCTGTCTATGGCCTGGGCTTATCTGCCAATCAGGACACTTTTTCTAATTCATTTGTCACTTGAATTCATGTGTTTGTAATTTCTTCCCTTTGGCTCCAGGAGTTATGCTCTACAGCTCTGCTACGCTGAAGAGGGATGGCTAATACTGTACCTCCCTTGTGCTCCTTCAATCATGAAGGCATAAACAAGTGAAATCAAGGTAAGAAAGGTACGCAGAGTCCTGCTTCGCACAGTGGCAAGGTACAGTTATGCCATCATCTGCACATCATTTCCACAGCCCCCTCCCGGCCTGCTTTCCATGAAATACAGGATACCTCTTTCTTTGTACGGGGTTCTGTTTGGCCATGATGCTGATGAAACTCAGAACTTGTATTAATAATTGGGTTCACAAAATTCATTAACTTTTCAACTGAACCTCAGAGTAATTTCCAACAATTTCTGCTGACTTTTATATCAGCTCAGCAAGTCTCTTTTTTTGTCACGCAGAACTCATTAATTTCAGTGGAATTTCGTTTTGAAGTTTTGGATTCATTCATGCCCATAATGGAAACAGAAAGTACAAAGCTAACACCAATTAAAATGACTAAAAGCTGCTTTTTTTTTGCATAACTGTGCATGGTCATGTCCTTTCCCAGACTGTCAGCTATGAGAAATGTCATTTCTTGCAGTAGTAGTGCAGGCATGTTTGGAAGGGTTACATCAGATGTTGTATTTCTCTCAATGTGATTATTTATGTCCAAATCTCTGGTTTATATTCATCTGGTCTGAGTTTTCCAAAACTCATGTGTATAAGTGTAATCTTCTAATTGCAAGCAAGATGAAGTGCCATACTGGTCCCGTGAACCTGGGAGAGCTGTACAGGGCATGAGCTGCTCTGGGTTTGGGACGTTTGAAACACCAGAAATACTCTGGTGAGGCAAGCATGACCTCAGATGTTCAGAAATGCTTCAGAGGTGTTGAGGCCACATTACTTTTTAAGTAAATAGCATAAACTCTCCTAACTTAAAAAGATTCAATGGCACATGAGCCGTAATTACCCCCCTAGCACTCTCTGTGATCGTGTGTATAGCTTCAGTTGGCGTTACTGTGGGCTGGCTTTGTCCTGCTTCTGTAGTCCTGCCAACCTTCAAGGCTTTCTGCAGGGTTTTCTGTTTTCCTGGGACTTGGTTTGAGGACTGTGTCATTGTTTTCTGTCTCACAGAGCCTGTCCACTGAATGAAGCCCAAATCTATGCATGCTTTTAATCCTAATATTCCTAGTAATTATAACAAACCTTGCTGCGCAGCTCTAACTTCTCACTGTAACTTGTATTCGATTCTTTCAGGAGGAACAGTCCTTAGGTTCCATTTTAAGTTCCACCAGTTCATAAGGCTTTTCATTCTGATTTCCACAACACTTTCAGATTGCACCACGACCACTGCTATGTAATTCTATGAGTTATATCAAATAATGTTGTATTATGTGATGAGGGTACTGAGACATTGCCTGGGCTCTTGTTTTCACTGCCTGTAGTTGACAGTCCTTCTGTCTGTCCCCTGTGCCATCACTGCACCTCTGTGGTGGTTGCCTTTGCATCTGTTGCTGGCGCACTCCATTTTTCTTAACGGTTATTTCTGTAGCTTTGGTGCAGAGTTTTTGAAACGACAGGGATAATCCGAGGACAGCTTTTGCAATGCTTTCCTTTGCATTGCTTGCTTGTGCATTTCTCTTGCCTTTTCACCTGTGAAATCTTTTCTGAATTCTTACTCTTATGATCTTTTAATTTTTAATTTCCTCTCTAAATGGTGAGTCTCTAATTTCTACTTACTTTCACTATAACATTTTCATTCAACACAGTAAAAATTTTCTGAAGGCAGAAACAGCCTTGCTTATAGATCTGTATTTGTCAGCACCCTCTTTGAGCACAGTCACAGTCTTACAAGAAAACAAATATCACAGTTCTGTTTTGTCTTGTTAAGAGCCATCAGTGATGCTTCAGCAGGTTCTGCTTCCTTCTGCAGGCATCTTTAATATTCTGATCTCCTAACAGGTGTATTTTGGATTTTGAAATTCTTCGGAGTTGCAAACTTGAGGTTAATAGCTTGCCCTCTCATCCTGGTTTACTTGAATGGTATTTAGGAGATCAATGTCTTTGGGGCTTCAGGGCAACATTTAAGAAAAATCACTGTTTTCTGTGTGTCTCCATTGTGCTCAAGTCCATCTCCTTCCTTGTGGGTGTCAGGGCTCTATTTAAATATTCCAGGGGTTTGAAATTTCACCAGTGGTTAATGCAACCAGAGTCTGTTCCAGTTTCAGATAGTAACAGAGGAGGAAGGTGATGCCTCAGTGCATGGAGATTTCTGTGCTCCCAGGGTCTTGTACACTTTTAACTGGATCCAGTAATCATAAGCATCTCAGTCATGCATAATTTAGTTATATGTCAAGAGAGATGCATATGAGGTGATGGTTATAAAAAGAAATGACCTCAAGGACCCATTTCAGTGCTGCTTTCTTAAGAGTGTAACTCCTTTTAAAAGAAGGGAGTTTTTGTCTGCCACAAAGCTCATAAATTATTTTTGAAGTGAAGCTGGAAGGCTGGAGAATAAAACTTGTAATGAAGGACTATAGTCTTTCCAAATTTCATTGGGTGATAGTTCCTTGATGCTGGAAATGATGATTGACACTTGCTGTCTGACAGGAAAATACTACTTGCTTCAGAACTCCACTTAGGAAAGAAAATCACCCTTCTGTTTTCTGTGAAGGTGAAATGCTTTGCTGTCTGTCTGTATGCGTGTGTTAGGGAAACTGCTTTCTGGTAGTGCAAACTTGCCTTTCTCTGTCCTAGAGAAGCAGCTGTTTCTGTTTGCCTCCTCCAACACCTGATACTCTGTTGGTTGTCTGTCCTTACCCTGCTCTGTCCTTCCTTAGCTCCTCTGCTCTGGGACATCCTTGTCACACCCTGAGTGGCTCTGGTGGGGCTCACTGCCAATTGCACAGCTTAGCAACATCTTGAGCCTCTGCCTTTCCCACCAGAAGGAACACTGTCCAGATGATCCTCATGAAGTAACTGCCTTCTAAGGATCCAGTGGGATTTCAGCAGCACGGCAGGAGCTGCCTTCTCTAGGCTGAGTGTTGCAGCAATGTGCAAGAGCCAAGGTGGTGTTATTCTTCCCAGCAGAGGGATAGCTGGGAGCCCAGCTTACCAATAATTGATGGCTTTTTTATTCAGAGATTATAACCATATCCTGAAAACAGTCAATGTGAATTAGTGGCAATATTAAGGCTTAAAACATTCCATCATTTTTTGTTCCTGTTTTATCTCCTGCTACTTTTTGAATATGTTGTACAATGTCCGAGAAAATGAATTATGAAAAGGTAATTTCTTAAGCATTGAAAAATGAGGTTATGGCCACGAGCAACACGATTGTGACCCATGTTAGCCCAGCAGCAGCCCTGCTTTCTCCTCTTGGGACCTTTTGTGAGCTATGTCAAGTTCATCTTACAGTCAGGGATGAAATCTGAGGCAGCTCTTGGGAGCCATTACAATTACCCTGCATAAAACTGGTCTAAATATGAAGAGTAAGTCTGGATGGATATGAGATTTTCCAGCTTGTTGAAAACCCACATATGTACCTGAAAACAATAAGCTATAAACATATTTGTTATGCTTTCTTAGTGGATGACATGGTAAGCAAGAGTTAAAATTGTCAGGCAATACATATTTAACCAACTCTGTGTGTAAGGATGCTGCATTTTCACTGCTGTGTGTGTCCCAGGTTCTTCCTAATGAGTTCAGCCCGTTTGGTTTGCTGAGGGGCTGCTGTTTGAGGCGCTGTTATTTGAAGGTACAGCCATCAGCATGGAAGCCTCTTTCACAGATATTTGGATACCAGCTGGGGCAGACTTTTCCTCGTGTTCAATGAAGCCCAGATCTACCTGCAGTTACATTTAATGGAGTAGGGCACTCTAAATTCACAGGAAGTTCCATGAAGCTATATAATATAACCTGAATATTCACTAATAATATTTGAGTGTGTCTGTGTGTGTGTGTGTGTGCAAGTACTCCTCTTCCTACTCTGGATATGTAAGAACTCTAGGAAGATCATTTAGCAGCGCTGCTGTGGCCTCTGCTGAATGCAAAGCAGTGTATATAACTGTGTGGCAGAGGATTGGAAATAGGTAAATGTTTTCAGTTTAATGATGAAAAGAAAAACATCTGAGAGGAGAGTGTGAGTAGAGGTATACAAGAAACCTGCAAAATGGATGGCTTTGTTGAACCAAATTCTTCTCTCTCTCATATTTCCTGACTATTTTCAACATCCATTTGCATAAATAGTCCTTTTTTTTCTCTGACACATATTTAACTGTTCTGCAGAAAAGTTATAGAATACTGACTTGTCGACAGTTAAATCTTCAGCCCTATTTTACTTTTATGTGCTCTCCGAGTTTAGAGGTTCATCATCTTTACCAAAAACAGTTTAAGGGCTTCATATAAGTCTTGGCATGCACCATTTCATCTGTGAAATGGACGCCTCATTTTCTTGTGGAATTTACAGAAGATACATGCCAAAGTGATTTCTCCATTAGAGTTGTAGTTAGATCTAAAATCAGAGTATTAATTTGTAATGGTGCCTTGCTGGAATTTCCATGGAGATGGTTTCTACTGGGAAAAGGATCCATGTACTGATGTTGTGGATGAGCATCCAGTCCGAGCCCCTATGGATCTGCCTTTTTATTATGCTCGCTAAGCTGTTTTGTGAAGACAGAAGCACGTTTCCTGGAGCAGTGGCCCAGCTGAGCCTGTCAGGGTTATTTATTCATTGTTCAGAGCAGTACGAAGCTGTTGCCAAACTGTCACTGGTGTCCAGTCTCTGTAAGGGACTTGCCAAAAAACATCCTGTTTGAGAGTGCTGGAATAGCTCACCAAGCCATCTGGTGTGGAAGAACACATAAACATGGGCATTAATTAACAGTAACTAGTCTCTACCGAGCATGTATGTGAAGAGAATTATTTGTTTTTTAATGTGTATGACTTGTATTAAAACTACCTGGTTGCCAATTTGTAGTTCCCTGTACCAAAGCCCAGAGCTGCAATGACACTGCAGCTCAGCAGGTGGAAAGAGCTGCTGAAGGTGGCTGGTGGTGATGCAGTCTTCCCTGCCCTGGGCTGCAGTGCAGCCTAGATGCCTTCTCTCCATGTTGGCCAAGAAAATATTTTGTATGAGAATAGGTGCCTCTTAGTTTGGTCATTTACACCTCACATTCCAATTTTATTTTTTTTTTAATTTTTAAAGGAAGTATTAAGAATTCTTTTTACCTGCCTTTTATTGCATATTAATAATGCAGGAAGGAGTAAAGCCTTGCTTATTGAACTCCATCATATGCATAATGTTCTCTGATTTTATTTGATACAGAGACATTGTCTGACTTTCCAAGATTTTAGCTTTTCATTTACATCGTATGGGAGTTCAACAGCACTGCAGCTACCTGCAGCAATATTACAGCATAGATAGTGTGATGCCTGGGTGTGGCCACACAATCTGTGCTAAAACCAGGAAAGACTTCCTCAGGAGACTAGGGCACGGCAGTGTTAAAATACAACTACTCTGAATGATTGTCTCCTGTCTTTAGTAACTTGCTTGCTTAGCCTTGTTTTTCTTTCAGCTTTGACAATGGAAATAAACTCTCACCTTCAATTAAAGAACAAATGTGGTGCTCCTAACTTAGTCCATTAACGCTGATAGGAAGGTGCTTGCTGAAGGTGCTTCCTTACTCCAGCTCACACAAGGCTGGCCTTGAGGAAATACCTTGGGTTTTCATTAATTTTTAATGACAACCTAAGATTTGCTTTCTCTCATGCCTGAAGTTGTGTTAGGGTTTGTGTCTGTAGCCGTGTAGCTATTGGGCAGCTCTTCCACCTCAGCATGTGTTACGCATGTTGCTGCTCCTGCATACCTTTTACCAGGAATGTGACAATGGTTTAGTTACAAATCTGAGCATTTTGTGCAAAAGTCTCCCAAGCTTTGGTTTATAGCTTTGAATTTTGGTTCTGTGTGAAGAAGCTGCAGGAGGCTGGTGTATTGATGGGTTTGTAGAATGAGAAACTGGACAGCGTTCATAACTTCAACACAGGCTGGTTTCTGCTGCTTTCCCTCTGGCCTTAGGAGTGCAGTCGGATGTGACCCTGTAAGGCTGAAAGCCAAAGCCATGGGAAAAAGGAGAGCAAAATGTGAATTATTATTCTTTAGTTACTGTTTTTCTAGTGCACATGTAATATCTAAGTGCCTGCGCGTATATTTAAAAGAGCATTGCTGTCTCTTAGGAGAAGAATTAAATTATCTTGCTCTCGAATTTAAAACTAATAGCTTCTGCAAAATTAAATCTGGGGTGGTCGCTCTGGAAGCGCAACTTTTTCTTACCTACCATAAATGAAAGGTTTGGATTTGCATAGAGCCTGTGGGGAATCATTGTATCAATATGTGTAAAGTCTCTTCCTCTCCCAACAGGAAAAGAATACCCTGAAGTTTGGACTAGTGGGATTTTACACTATGCCATTAAAAGGAAACAGGTAATTCCATGAGAGAGGTGACCTCTCTGAGGTGGATCTTCTTACAAAACTGAGACAAGTATGGGTCAAAATCACCATTCCTTGGTGAAAATCTAGACTGACTGCATTGGTGTCAGTGCATTTCTGAGTGTGCCAGGAAGATCGGGGTATAGCCTTACCTTCTTAGCCAAATTATCAAGTGATCTCAATGTAGAAATTGAGTATTAGCAACCAGTGTAAGTACAATGAGCCTAATTTAGGTAAGGATTCTTTTTAATGCAATAAACTTTGTAAGATCCCTTTGTTTTTTCCAAGTTGGTTGCATGATTAAATATTTATTCTTGATGCCTCTTGACTTGCCTGGAGATAAATCCATTTCCTTTTAGTCTGTCAATTTTCTGTGGGTAGGAAAATGCAATTTATATGCACAAACAGCATTTGTGTGCTCTGATCACATGGAACAACATCTGTTTGAACAGTTTTTATGTGCAAATTACTTATGGGATGTAGACTGGAAACTCAGAATATGAAAATGGACTAGTTGAAGATGACTATCTCAAAGGAAGAACAGGTACATGCCAGTTTGTCTCATACTATCTTCTGAGCTTATTGAGGGGGTTTCCTCTGTGGCATTTGCTTGTGCTCTAGAATCAGGCTTTCACTCCCCAAACCTTTAACGGGCTTTGCAGGTCATCCGGAGCCTGTTCAGTCCCTCTTTTGAGCAATTTGCCTTGGGATGGGGCAGGGGGCTGGCTCTCTGCTCGCTTACAAAAGTCCCTTCTAATAGAATAATAGATCCATTAGAAATGCTTGAAAGCTGTCTCTTGATGCTTGCAGAAAGACTTCTGGAGGGTATGACAAACTGGCCTTTTATCTTGGGATCTCATGAGAATACTGAAGTAAATGAGACATGGGACATGCTCTAAACCAAGGAGATTCACAAGAACGATCAAAGCTCTGATAGGCATAAGTGTGTCCTTCAAGAGAAAAGGCGGATTCTGAGGTACAGCACAGGGGAATTTCATTACCGTTCACATTATTCTGACAGCAAGAAAAAATAAGAATGAATAAGAAAAAAAACCCAACCTATATGACTGTTTCCTTTTGTACAAATACTAAGAAAATGCTTTCAAAATGATTCTTCACCTAGTAAAGAGGCCTTGCAGCTGTGTGTCTGGCTGCTCGTGTGGCAGTTCTACACCCAGCATGTTGATTCCTCTTGCTGTGGAATATACTGTTAGCCATTATCAGCTCTTACCTGGGAATAAAGAAACTCTACTGTAATTCCCATCTTATCTCACGATTCTTTTGTAATGACACCCTTGGTCTTACTCCAATGGGGGAGGTTGATTTTGGACACCATGTAGCATCACGTGGCTGAAAAAACCCACGTCGTACTTCAGGGCCACTTCTTCCTCTGAGGATGCAGAAAGCTTTGATGTCTGAAAACATACACTGCATTCTTCCAGTAACTTATAATTTTTTTTACTTTTGTTTTATTTTTCAGCAAGTGTAGAGACCATTATGTTTTCAATTATTTAGCTACGTAATTTTTGTGAAGAAATTGCAAATATAATTGAATTTTTTTAGGAATCTGTGAATTCAAACGAGGCAACAATAAAAGGAACAGAGTGATTAAGGAAATGTGATTCATTTGTTGTACATCATTACAGCAAAAGCTTTGTTGCTGGATTCTTTGCAGATGAAGTCACTGAACTATGATTATATTTCAGAAAATGAAAGAGGACAAAAATAAAAAGGCAATAAAACAAATTAGTAGATGTCTTAAGGGACACAATTATTACTGACTGACTATGTTTGTATCATAAATGTTCCAGAAGTCTGGCAGTTTAAATTATACATCCGTGAAGGAGAGAGACTTACTGGTATCAAACTCTTTATTCCACTGCTGCTGTTGCATTCTTTTTGAAGTTCCAAATTGGCAAGAAAAAAATAAAATTGTCTTTTAATGATGTTTCTATAAGATCTAAAAGCAAAGAGGTCTGAAGGTGCTAAAACTGTTGAAATACCATCTCTTAAATGCCCAGGTGTCTTCTTTTTCTTAAAACAAAAAAAACCCAACCTTTTTCTTTAACATTACTGTTGTTTAATATAATGCCTGATAATGCCTCCTCTATGCCCATCATGTGATGGGCCCATCTGTGCCCATCATGTGTGTATTTTGTACCCAGATTTGAAGCAGAATGAAAAATTCGATTAAATTATTGAGGATCACCCAGCAAACAACGGTTAGAGATGTCTTTCCCTAACTAATATTTTCTGTGAGGGGAAGGGCAGGCACTGCTGGTGAGAGGTTGCACTGGGGTCTTGACGCAGAGCCACGCAGTATGTGAGAGCGATCCTCCCACAGTAATGGTATCTGGAGGCATTTAGTCTGTAGTAACTGGGATCTGGCTGTGAGGCCAGGTGCTGTCTAGTCTGATTTACCCTTTTGTCAGGACTGGAACCATGTGTTCTTTTTGCTTCTGCCCAGTAAGTGCTTAAAAAGTTGTGTTTCTTTTGTAAAGGAACAGCAATAAAATATTGCTGCTTGCCAGAATGATGTTAACCCATTGTCTTGCTTGAGGTGAGTTTGACATCCCACAAAAAGAAACCAAACCAAAAATGATCACTTTTTAATGTCAGATTTTCTGTTGGCAGAATATAAATAATATCAGTTGGGATGAGGTTAGTCTCTCCCATACCTGAGTGACATGAATTGATTGGATTTTAGCTGGTGTGCGGTGCTGGCCTCTTCCACGGCCTGTCACGGTGAAGCAACGTGGCTGCTGGATGAGTCCCAGGGGAGTGTGGATGCAGGTTTGGGTGCAAGACGAAGGTGAAGCCTCATACCTGCACTCCGAACCTGTTTTGCATCTCCTGTGAGTGTTGTCCTGAGGAAGGGCTCTGCTTCAGCAAATTGTGACATGGGGAGTCATGTGCCAGGGGAGCAGCAGCACTGCGAGCTGGAGGGGCTTTTCAGTGTGCAGAAAGAGTTCTTTTTTTTGTAGAGTTCTTCAGAAAAATGCAGCTGCTTCTCTCTTCTTCCTTTCTCCTCTCAAAATGCATTCTTCAAGGTAGTAGAATCTTTCACAAAGAAAGTCCATATCTGACCAAACATAAGCAGCTGAGTTCTGACCTTTTTCTGTGTGTTTTTACTTTCCTACCTGTTTTTCCTGTGTTTGCATTCTTGCTTTTTCCTCAGTGGAAGAAAGAAAGAATTAATTTTGTTCTATAAAGGATGCCGGATTGTTAGGCAATTTTACTTGTGAAGCAAAGACTTTTTTAATAGCCTTTCATGGAAAGCCTTTATCATTTTAACACCTGTTCTAGCCCAGTGGGATAGGGCTGCAACATGGCTGCTGTGATTATTCCACAAATCCTTCAACTTTAGGTAGCGCTTGCAAGAACCAGAGCTGATTTAATACCTTTTGTATCAGGTAGACTGGCTGGGTGATTGAGTCTGCAGATAAACATGTTATTTGGCTCACAGTCCTCTCTGTCATTTATTATCTGTGTTAATATAATTTCTTATGGAGGTGTTTCCTCCAAGAAAGACAACGTTGACAAGGTGTCAGGTCATTTTGAAGCCTTAAAAGTATTCACAAAAATACCACATCCTAGCATTCTCAGCCAAGGATTGTATAAGGTCATAGTTGCAGTTGCAGGGGGAAGGCGGATTACCTGGAAGTGTATATTATAGGTATACATAAATATTGATATAAGAGTGTATCTATATAAACAAGCAGGCTGCCCACCTGGACAGAGCTGTAGTCTCCCAGGTGCAAGGGCAGGCTGCCAGGACACTTTCCCAGCGCTCTCCACATGGCCAAGGCACTTGGTTCATCCTGATTATTTTACCATTCCCAAGCACAGAGCTGAAAAGTGTCGGTGTCATCACAGCCACCAACACGACATTGTGAGGAGCAGGAAAGCTTCATGGGATGTGCGTTAAGGAAGCTTGAAGAAAACCATAGATGATATCTAGCAGTCTTTAGTGGGATGACTTGCAGCAACTGACTGGGGGGAAAAAAAAAAAAGAGAAGAAATTCAAGTAGACTTAAATGTATTTCTGTAATTCAGCTTTTCCTAACAATGGAGCTCACAGGCTGGGGAACTTTTGTCCTTCCTGTGTGCTCCCTCGTAAACTGAATGTAGGGGCAGCAAGCTGTCACCCTTTTTCCCACAGAAGACAGTATCTTCTGTCTTGGGGAAAAAAAAAGAGTAGCCAGGTTTGCAAAGCTGTACACAATACATTTCCTTCCTGACCCCTCTAATGCGAGCTTTGAAGCATGGTACTTTGTTGACCTCATTACTTCATCTTGCATAACTAGTTAGATTCACAGTTATACTATTATGCAGTTCTTTTGAAATGATGCATCTGCAGGATTGGTTTCAATAGCCATAATAATGAATTGCATAATCCTTTGGAGAACAGCAAGGTTAGGAGATCAATGCAGAATGTGATGGTGAACTACTTTAAATAACTCAGTAAATTATCTCAACAAGGACACAGAACAGAAGTAAAAAAACCACTTAGCCATTTTGACTTTTTGTTAAATATATTGTTTATTTCTTGAGATCTGGTTCAGTACTGTCCTTCCGGCTCTATAACTTCTCTGCAGCAATAAGATTATGATGTAACTTGCTTCTAAGTCTCCTAAAATCAAGGACTTTTTGTTTACAAAGAGTGGTTGCTGTGGTTGGGATGTGAAACCCATCACCCTCCAAGTGGCAGTGTCTGCAGCGTGTTCACTGTGCCGTTCAGGCAGCATGGCAGATGTCAACAAAAATGCAATAAAAAACAGTACCTTGTTATGAAATAAAATGTGATGGTACATGGAAGAATGAGTTTGCAGTCTAAGAGGTTGAAGTCTAAAAGTAGAAATGTAAGGGGGAAGGTATTGATGACAGTGATCAGCTATGGGGATCGATACTCTCCTCACCAAAGCTGCCACTCTCCTTATGTCATCTGGCTTGGTCTGGCAATCATGAGGTGAGTGGTTTCTGACCCCTGTGCACAGGTAAGTCCCTGGGGTAGGGCCAGAGTACCTCTGGGAAGCTGTGTAAACTGTGCTCCTTCATCTGGTTGACAAATAGATTCTCAGGCTCTTTGGGATGATCGTGGGTGGTGAATGCATCAAGAAAAGGAGGAAGAAGTGGCCATATGCAGTAGTGGCCTTTCAGCACAAGTCAGCTGAGGCAGGAGGAAGCCTGACATGCAGGTACTTGTTCATCTGACAGTGGGAAGTGAAAGTGGAAATACCTGTTTCTGAGCTCTTGTCATGGCATGCTGGCAAATACCAGTCCGTTCTCAGCACCCTACCAAGTGGATAATACTGCTATTTTCAGTCTATAATTGGGTAGAAATACAGACATTTAGCCGGTGATGGGAAGTAATCCTTGTCAGATTATATGGTCATATTCTTAACTGGGAGAGAACAGCTCTGCAAACAGTGGCGTTACACCAACATACAACAGTCAAGAGAACTGACTAGCTAAAGGTTACAGGCTGGAAACAGTTTTGGTTTGATTTTTGGGGTGTTTTTTTCTGTCCACGAGGTTAACTCTATAACCTGATGCTGTTTTCCTACTTGCTGTACGTGGTATGCGCGATAGCTACAACACAAAATGTTGATGCAGTCATTTGGAGGCAGCTTACCTTTTTCAGTCAAGGCATCGTGGTGATGTGTTCCTGCAAGCCCCACCCTGTGATGTGCAACCTTTAATTCTCTGTGTGCTCCTGCGAGAACAGAAAGCAGGCGATGCAGCAGGGGCCTCACCCAAAGCAGCTGTCTGTGGGCCAGGGCTAGGGAATAACTGGTGTTCTGACTGAGTGGCACTTGGCAAGAAAGTTGGAAATAGCAAGGGATGCTGTCCAGGTTTTGTGGTCCTTTGCAGTTCTGGTGTTTTGGATCACCTTTTTTTTTTTTTTCTTAAAGTACAAGGAAATACAGAAATGGTAGTTTCAGGGAGAAAATTGTGGATGTTTCCCTAGAATATAGAGCAGCAATCTTTACATCTTCAAATTATTTTTCATTCAATAACCTAAGAGTAATTCATAACATGTTTTAGTTTTTCTGCACTGTGATTTTTCTCCTCAATTGTACTGCTTTGTTGTATTTATTGTCACGTTTCCTTCAGACCAGGAGGACCAATCTCTCATTGCTGATAAGTAAACAATAATGTTCAATCATTTCTGCTCTTATTGAGGCAGGTGTTAACAGGTTGCATGCTGCTTTCTTTGGCAGCTATGGTGAGCTTTTATCTGAGCTTCAAAAACATGGTCAGATCTCACAGAGGAAAGTTGCACCATTTTGCATCAGTGGAATCTTGAGGGGAATCTTGTGTGTTCTTTTTTTCTGATTCATTTCAGGGAGCTCTACTCCACTCTGTGTTCCTAGTTAAAAAAAAATAATAAAAAAAGTGTAGATGTGCAAATAGCAGTGGGCTGCCAGCCTGGCCTGGTTACGGCTGGATGAACAGTGAAACTGGCACCAGGCCGGTGTGCTGGGAGGTAGCCCCACAGTGGGACCAGATGGAGCTGTGAGACTGCGCAGGGCTGGCGGGGCTGCCCACTGTGCCTGTGCTGATAGGGAAAAGCTGTCTGCAAACCCCTGGCAGGTTTTCCCAGTATGTCACCAATATAAGGCTGTAATAACCAGATGTGCCCTCACCGCTCCTTGTAGCACCAGGTAAGGGGGATTCTGTGCAAAGGCAGGTGAGAGGAAGGTGGTGATATTAACTTGTTGCAAGGTAATGGGGATAATGAAACTTGAAGGCAAGGTGGAGGGAATCAAATGTAGGGAGTGAAATGCAGGTTTTGTCCACAGCTGCTGCCAAAAAGTTTGAACCACTTTGTGCACTGAATGGTCTATGCAAAAATCCACAGGGTCAGAAGACTGTCGCATGAGTATAACCTGCTGATCTGTAACCGATGGCAGAGGCTGACACCATGGCTGCACTGGATGGCAGATGAGTTGCTTTTCATACCCCAGAGATCTACAGAGTCAATATTAATAATAATTAAAAAAATGGTGTATTTTCCAGTTTGCCTTAAAGGTGTTGTCTCCAGCCTGTGTTGCTGCAGAGTGCTAGGGACTTGTCAAAGCATCTGCTCCAGTCAGTAAGTGCTGTGAGGAGACCTGGAAAACCTGAAACCTTGGTTTATTGGTAGAGATTGCAAATTGTTTTGTAGTTGCTGTTGTGCCCAGTTATCTGTGGTGCTTGAAATGCCAGATTTCAGATGCCACTTCTGCTCTATAAAGATGTATGATGGCCATAGCTTGGCCTAGACAATTAGACTTATTTCTGCAAATCTTTGATTGCATTTCCTTCATAACTGGAAATGCAAACATGCTTGGTGGTAAGAATCCTTCAGAAGCAGGTGGTGGCAGCTGGATGAGGTCACACCAACAGACATGTTGTGAAGATGACTAATTTTAACCAGCTCTTCTGTGGATATATAAAGGGCTGCTGATAGTATTGAAGGTATCAGTTAAGCTTTAAAGAATTAATGTACACCTTCCCAAACTGCAGTTATTGTTCCTGCTTCTCCCTTGCCAACACAACCTGACCTGGAGCCATCAGAACTGTGCTACTTTAACACACTTATGGTGTAAGACAGTAAAATACCTCCATGGTGGGTACAATTTTATCACTGTAGCCATGTTTCTGGAGATCTGTCTGTTCTTGTGCAAGAGACTCAGCTGCTCTAAGCCCCTCTTACAGCTGGACCTGCTGCTGATCTAGCTGTGTTAGCTTAAAAAAAAAAAAAAAAAAAAAAAATCATGCTTTTTGACTTAGGTCACGCCTGAAATCTGTCTTTTGGGATGGAAAAGAACAGTTTTTATAGAGGGAATCGAGCTCGTTTCAACACTAACAAAGACTGAGACTTTCTTAAATATGCTTTTCAGATTTGCATAGTACATCTTGGAGTGTTGCTTCTTGCTTCCTCTTCTGCTGTTTAGTCTCTGTGATATTCTCATCTCTCTTTCCCTGTCTTTGCTTCATGCTTGGACAATGTAGCAATTTCCAGTCCACCAGGGTGTATGTATCAGGGACACATCTGAGAAGAAAAACAATTTTCTGGTTCCCGTGTGGTCCCTCTGCCTATCAGTGAGTCCCTGCTGTGGTGTACCACGTGAAGCAGCTCACACTCATCATCTTAGTGATGTGATGAAGAGGATGGTAATAGGTGTTGGAAGTGATTTGTATCTGTCAGAACATAACCAAAAGCTAGAAAATAATACAAATTTCCTTTAGCAAGTACAGTGGAATCTTGAGATCACCCTTATGGTATCTTTTTCTGCAGTAGTTGCACACAAAAAGCTGTAATATGTCTTGAGGCTAGAAAGGGTGTCTTAGCTCAATGAATGCAGCCTCACATCAGTCGCTCCCATCTCTTGCAGTAAAGCTATCATACTCTTTTTCATTAACTTATAAAAAAATAAATGATTGCTGAAGTTTTGTGCAGAGCTGGTACTTGTCCCATCGATGGCAGTAGTGCCCACTGGCTGGTTTACCCTTCCCCTGTGAGGTGAGAGGTGCTGTAAATCCCACCAGAGCGGAGCAAGGAGTAACATGCTAGTGTTCTACTCCAGCAAGCTGACAGCAGCAAGGAACTTCTCAAACTCCTGAAGTAACATCACCTTCTGTGGATGGTGCTTTCTGCAGGGCTTTTGCAGCCTGTTGAGGAGGAATGTTAATGGATAGACTATGAATGAATTTAATGACTTGAATTTGCTTTGTACGCAGGCCCCCAATGGTGGGAACAAAGCTTTGTTGATTATTATGAGGGAAAGTCATAGAACTGTTTCTGATGGAAAAGACCTTTAAAATTGAGTTCAAACTTAAATATGTATTGTGACATTACTAGATTTAGTGCTACTTAGAGGCAATAAAGGAAGGCTTTTATTCCTGTACCAAAATCAAACCTTCCAGTGTTGCTTTTTGCCTGTTCGACTGACTTTTGGAGGCTCAGGATGGTGTGAAAGGATGATGGAAGTTGGCAGCTGAAACACTAACACTGAATGGCAGTTGTGGCAGTTACGGGTGTTATGCCAGGTGGCCAAATTAGTTTTCAGTCATTTTCTGCAACTTCTGTAAACCTTGGTAGAATTTGTAACTTTTCATGATCACTCCTAAATATTTACAGAGTTCTGTTTTTTTGTTTTGTAAGTAAAGTGAAGGGAAAAAAAAAATAAATTCTAAGAGATGGCTACATTTCAGCAACAGATAAACTGTTTATGGATTTTAGCCTTCATTTGTTAAAAAGCACATACTTTAAAAATACAGCCAGTGTGGATCAGAGTTTTCCAAAGAGAAATGTTAATGCATTTATTTGCATTGAGTCATTTCAAGGGATTTTTTTTTTTTCTCATTATTTGCAATGCACTTACCTCATGAACTGTTTGGGTTGACACGGGAGCTGGAGATGTTCAAACCTTTGCATGAACATTCGGCTAGGTTCGGAAACGGGTTTCCTGACTTGGAAGGTCACTTTAGCTATGCAGAAGATTATATAAATCTGAACTTTTTTTATTACAGCCATTTGTTCACAGGTCCACCAAAACTTTGGAATAGTTTCTCAGAAGTAGCTTGTAAGAGAGCCATAGTAATTGAGGTCAGAGGAGCCGTACCTTTGATGAACAGCATGCTAGGAGCTGCATTAAGTGGTCAGCATCCATCCGGAGATGAGGCTTTATCCCAAGCCTTTGTTGCTGAATAATTAACTGTGCACTTGCCTCTGATGGTCACTGTTTTGGAGAGTGGCTCCTGCCTTCTGAATGGACTTCAGCAGTTTTTCCTTCTAAAAGAAAGGTTCTGATGAGCTGCTTTAATGTTTCATGGAAACCTTTTTTTCCCCCCATTCTTTGGCAGCTAGCTAGCTTGGGGGCAGGGATAAGTTGTGATTAAAACCTCTGTGAATGCACATTGCAGCAGGAGTTCTGTTTTCCCGGCAGCTCGGGCTGCTGCTGAACCAATTGGTGTAGCTGACTGAGGATAAACTGGCTGATTTTTCATCATCATCTGGTACTTCTAAAGGGAAACGGGTTGATGGCTTATAGGTAAGGCAAGATTCATTTGTTCTTTTGCATGCAGCCAGGCCTCTCTGAGTACGTGAGGAGAAACCTTCCAGCCTGTGTTACTGGGTTACCTGTACCTGTGCTCCTGAACACAGCCCCTTGGAAGCTTTTGTGCCACTGAAGCTTATTTTTACTTTTCAGTTGTCTTCACATGCTGAGCATGAGTTTTTTAGATTCATCTGCTTTAGCATTCTTTCTCATGTGACTTGGTCTCTCAGACAAAATCCTTTGCTCATTCCCTTTGAGAAATGCTGGCCGTGGTGGGGCCATGGGGATGTGTGTAGGCATGCAAAGTCAGGCTAAATGTGCAAGTTTTTGTTGCTTCATGGTTTCTGTGGGAATTGCAGGATAAACAAGAGAAAATATTTAGTTCTGTAGCAGAATGAAATGCTAGAAATCTTTCATTTGCCAGTAACTGTGGCATTACTTAACCAGCCTGATAAAACAGGTAAGCTGTACATTGTATAATGCTGTTTACAAGCATAGTTTGTATATCCTGTTAGTGGGTGTTTGCTGCCCAGTTTCGGTTTCTTCTCAGCCTTGTTTCTAGATTCTCTTAGGTTTTGTCAGCAGTAAGGTTCTGCGATGCTCTTTGTGTTCCAACATTAGTTTTTGCTGAGTTGTTTTCTACTCGGTGAACAGGCAGTGTGACAGTTCTACTGGAAGATTGATCTCAGAAAATGATGATCTTAAAAATTGCCTCCTGAATAAAGGAGCTGAGCAATTCTTAACGTGAAATTAAGGAAACAAGCCAGTTAAATGTATGTAGTAATAATTGAGGTAAGTTATGCCACAAGATGACATGCCACTGAACAGTCCCTTTGTAACAGTCATGGAATATGAGTAAAGAGAGCTTCAGGAAAGATCTGTGCGCTTTCTTAGAGTGACAGATTAAACTGTGCTAGAAAATCCCAAAAGGTAATTTTTACCTCTCATTTATTCATGCAATAATGATGATATGTGAATTTGAAAGAGCAAAAGCAAATTTGTTCCTTCTTTTCCAGTCCAACCTACCTTTCGTTACACTTGTTCATGCAGTTCTAGTAACTAAGGGTCTGTGGGGGACTATGAATAATCAGCTCTGGTATCTGGGGGTACATCTTTGCCTGTTGTTTTCTGAGACAAATCATACTTTTAAGTGAAAGAGAAAGATTAATGCTGTTGTAATTTGTGTTGCTGGTTGTGGCTGAGGCATCTAGTAACAGAAAAACTCTACAGCTGTACCTGTCAGAGGGGGCTGTTCACTGCAGACACACCAGGATCTTATTCTGCAGGGTGATGGGGAAGGCACTTTGCAGAGCTACAGATCCAGAGCCTGGTGAAAGGCTCCCTGTCAGCTTTGCTTGTCAAAAATGGCTAGAAGATGGAACCTGCAGAAAGCAATTGGGTAAAGGTTTATGTATTTGATTATTGAACAGCACAGTAAAGTTAAACAGCCTTCCAGCTGTTCATTCAATATTAATGATCCACTTCACCCTACAAGCATGGCACTGCATCAGTTGTCTATTCTTTTTTTCCCTAATTTTATTTAAGGAATGTTTTCTTCTTTATTAAAAAACCTGGGTATATTTGGATTGCTCTTTCAGTGTCATCTGAGGTAGTTAGTGTATTTCTTTCTGTGTAGGGAGACCTCAGATGAGTGATAAGACATCACCCACCAGAAATTCTCCTGTCTGCTCCCTGTGCGAACACCACCAGCCAGTCAGCTGGTGGCAGAAACACTGCTGTTTCCTGGGGCATCTGCCAGGGTAGGGAATCATCTTAACCTCTCGAAACCCCACACCCCAATCAGCTACACTCGGTGCTGGCCGTTGAAAGACAGTCTGTGGAACCTTTCACAGGGTTTAATATTTTTCTTTGCAGTGGCTGCTGAGCTAGGAGAAAGGGAGTGCTTCTTTTTATTCTTTGAATCTTTGTTGCATGTTGGCTCTGCTGCATAATAAACCACACTGCCTTTCCTATGAGCAATACAGGACTAGAATATTTGTGTTTGAAATATGGATTCTGCTGCCTGTAGAGTGGTACCTCTCTGAATTTTTAGCAACTGTCAGTGTGGGAAGCCCATAGGATTTGTAACAGTTTCCGCTGTATACAGAAAGATATTTTGATCTCTCTGACTTGTTTGGGGACATTTAAATGAGTTACTGCCTGTGAACTCTCATTAACTTTCCTAACAGAATTGCATTTTATACCTTTCACTGTCAAATGAATTTCTTTGGTTCTTGTGAAAGGAACAGCTTAAAGCAGCTGAGCCTTTTTTGGAAACCAGCTGAGTTCCTGACCTGAGAGCATCAAATACTTAGAGTAAGACACTGCGGCTTCTGTTGTCCTTTTATTAACCCAGGTCTAACACTGATGTAACTATTGATTTCCAGCACTGCCTGGCTAAGCTGGAGGAGTAGGGGGATCAGGCCAGCGAAGAGGGGGAAACAAAAGTCAGCCTGACGGGTAAATGTAAGTGAAGACAGTAACAAACAGATGAATGAGAAGCTCATGACATGAATGTCACACCAGGCTGTCTGCCTTGCTTCCCTGAACAGACTCAATCTCATGTGAATGGTGTCTGTACACATCTACTTGTGTTACTTTTTCTTTTCATTAGTCACTGTAGGGCACTGGACAAGAAGGAGTTTTCTATCCTTTGGATGTTCTTTGAGGCAGAAAATGAAAATCTCTGCTTCTGATCTCTGGAGGCCTTCAAGATAAGAACACAACTTTTTCACCTTTTCATGCAACTTAAAAGCAGGCCATCTCAAAACTAGAGACATCATGAGCATTGTCATGTCCAGAAAGTCTATATTCATTGGATAGTGAAGACAGAAGTCCTTTGGTCAACAAGAGAATAGCCTACCTATCTGCCATACAATGGAACCTGGTAAGACCAGGAGCTGCCATAGCAAAGAACTGATGAGATGTGTTGCGACCGAGTCTTTCCACTGGTTGAGGAAAGCAGTAAAACCATGCTCCCTGCCAACATGATACAAGTAAAATAATCTGTGCTGGCAGCAGATTTGGACTTTGTATGACACTGCACTGCTTAGATTCAGGAAGGTATTTGCAAAGGCTAATTTAGCCTGGTGAGGCTCATCTCTCCAGGGGCCTCTGTAAAGGGAGCACAGGATGAGCAACCCCTTTGGAGAGGGACTGGGAGCAGGAGCCCAATTTAGCTGGTGTGAATCACCCTCCAGAGCAGGCTTTGACCGTTGGAGGCAGAGAAGAGTCTGGAGAGAGTCTCCTAGTTAGGCTAAAGATAGCCTGTTTGATACCCTCTGTCTCTTAGAAAAAAATCCACCCTGCCGGGATCCGTGTCTGTTCTCTATGTAAAATGGAGCTATTCAAACACATTTAACCTGCTATTATATTCCCTTCAGAGCAGCCAGTTCACAAAGAGATAACTACCTGCTTCTTATGTCTGCTTCTGTAGTCTGACCCGCACTTCAGCCCAAGTGATAGAGATGTGTGCTGTGGTGTGCCTCAGGGGCACACAGAATGGCATTTTTTCCCTCTTTTAGGAAAAGAGGAAATTTTATGCAATACACTGTAATAACTTTTATTTTTCTTTTTTTTTTCCTTTAACTGTCAAGCGCTCTGAAGTAGGAGGACAGAATTGATAGTGTTTGTGCAATGCTGTTTCCTTCCCTCATGAGCCTGCACTATGACACAGCCTCCAGTTACATGATTACACACTACTTTTTCCACAGGGCACCGTTCAGTGAATGGCAGCTTGAGCTCGTTCAGTGTTTCTCTTTGCGCTCCTCTCCTCACGCGGGTGCCCCCTCAGCCGGTTTCTGCACATCCTCCGCTCTCAGCTGCGTGCTGCTGTCGCCTCCTTGGAGGCCTCCCTGCCTGCGCGAGGCTCTCGCCACTGGGCGCGAGCTGTTCAGCAGTCAGAAAAATAGCAGATGATGTCATAAATCTGTTAGTATGTTATAGCATCAATAACACCATGTCTATATTTGTGAGTAGAAAAAGAGCTCAGCTGACAGTAACATATATTTTTGCAGTCTTCTAAATTAGTTGTAAAATCCTCTATATGTTTACGCGTTAATCAAAAATGTTATTTGCAGTCTACTACTATGTGATTTGAATTTCAGACGTGATTAACTCAGCTCCTGCTCTGGCCTTTTATTGCTCACCTAAACTGCAAATACGGAAAATACAAATTCTCTTTGTTCTGTGCAAAGTCAGCGCTTGACTGTCACTCACCTTTGCTTATGACAAACCCCTTTCTGTGGTGAATGAAGAGGAGGCACAGAGAGCCATCAGACCAGCTCTCTGCTGGCTCACCCCACCGGCAGTAAGGTCAGTACATTCCTAGAGCTGGTCTGATTCCCAAAGTCCAGCCAAGAATCCAGCTCAGCAGTTTCAGATTCTAACATTGCTGGCAGAATTAGAAGCCTAAGGGGGTTTGACAGCATGGAAGTATGACCTGTTTTGAATACCAAAGCGAATGTTTCTGGATTGGTTTTCTGTTATTGTGGGTGTTTTTATTTCACTTCTGCCTATTTCACCAAGCCAAAAAAGGGGAAAGTTGAAGTAACAGTCCCATCACTTGCAACCCCCGCATATGATGCCTTTTACCCCCACCTGTCCTTGCTCCTACCCATCCAAACCGCTGCTTCCAATTCAAGTTCCTCCTGTCTCTCCATGAGGTGTTAATGCAGACTACTACCTGTGTGCTTCCTCCTATGTCCTACCAGCTCTGCTGCTTTCTTCAGACTCCTCCAAACAGGGACAAATTTTGCCAACTCCATTACACTGTGGATACAAGCTCCATGGAGAGTGTGCACTCTCTGGTGGTTTCCAGTCCCTCCACGTGTTTGCACGTGTCCCCTCGATGAGCTTGTCTGGGCCCTTGGTAGGAGAGTTGGCCTTCTGTGCTATCACAGTTCCTGCTCTTGGTGTCAGGCCCATTGCTAATCTTGAGCCTTCAGTTGCCTTTGCTTCTAAATGCTGACAACCGTGCACTGCCACCTTGTACTTACCAGCAAGGCAGGAGTTTCTCCTGCGCTTTTGGAAAAGGGTTGATTGACTGTATTGCCAAACCTTCTTTCCGAGGGGGGGAGAGGGCAGTTACTGTCATGTGCTTGGCCTACCTGATGGCAGGGAGAGGCATCCTGCCGGTCACTTTCTAGCTCTGCCTTCATAGTGCTGTCAGGATAATTTCAAATGGGCATCTCCTGCAATGATAAAGAATAGAGGAGGCAGGAAGAATTTTGACACCTGCAATTTTTCTCTCATGTTATTTTCCAATTCTAATCATAAGAAAACTAAATGGACAATTTCACAATGAGTTATGGAGTTGAAAGTTGCACCTCTGTAGTCTCTTCCCTGGGGGGTATTTCTAGGGTAGTGCAGGCAGAGCAGCCTCAGCACTCACTGTCTGCAATACCCCCTAGGAATGTAAAAATTAATCTCTTTTATTTGTTGGCACTAAGTAGGAGACTCAGCACTCAGCAGAACAGCCCAGAGGGGTAGAGGGGTGAGTCTTCAGAAACTCCTTCAGCAGGAATCACTTGCACTAGCCAGGAATAAAACATGGGAGTAAGAAATTGAGAGGAGGTATCTGACTTCTGAGGGCACAGCAGAGAATTACCCTCTTGGAAGAGGGTGCCAAGTCAGCTGGATTTTTCATCCTATGAGACAGAAAAAAGTATAGTTTAGAACATAATGGTGCATGGGATGAGCACTCTCTGCAATGAATTGTAGTCTGTGTCTGCTTTGTATGGACCCAAGCATCTCTTACTCTCTGTGAATGTCCTAGAGGGGTATGATATGTATTTGCAGTGGACCCAACTGCTCCAGGTATTGCATCTGTCCAAAGCATGTTTGGACCACGTTAACTCCACATGCTACTGGAAGGAGAGGAGGGAATGATGGTGCCTTGCAGACCTGCTGCTGTCTTTTCCAGGATGTCAAATGCTGTGAGAGTGCAATGTATTAATGCATTAAGTGGGTCTAGGTGGCTTTGCGTGCATCCACTCAGGGTGACTTTTGAGGCCTGTTGGGTTTGAGTGGCATGTTGACTGACGAGTTTGAGATGGCAGTGGTGGAAGAGGCGACAAGTGAGTGCCTCTGTAGAGACTGTGCTGTAGCCTCAGGCAGGGAACCTGGGAATAGCATCATCTGCCAGCACGGCACACGCTGCAACCCGTGGCATATAAAGCAGGAAAAAAGCTGCCCTTGGTAGGACCTGTGGAAGAAATGTGCAAAGCTGGGCTCAGCTCTCCCCCACAGAGGCTGCAGAGCTGCCTGGCTGCGGAAGGCTGAAGGGGCAGCAGAAAGAAACCCTTACAAAGGTCCTGAAATGAAGGCAGGTGAGTCTTCTACTCCTGCAGCACAGTGTGAGCCTCTGCTCCTTTTGGAGGGAATTTCCTTGGTGAGACTTGTATTTAGTCACCACAGAGACTATTAAAGATGTGTCAATGCCTTTTTAAGCGATATATTCAGCACAATATTTTTCTTCATAGAATCTATTTCCAGTATTCAGATGCAAAAAGTAAAAACCAAAAAGTTCTAGAAACATCAGAAACTGGAGTTAAGCATTTTATTTTGCTGTATAGTAATGACTAACTGGTTGAAAACAATTACTGCCTTTTTAAAAGTGCCCCTGTTGGTAAATTTAGTCTTTTTTTGATCATAACATTTCACTGAGCTATGTGAATTTCACTTATTAAAAAAAAGGAAAATTAAAATCAGCTTGAGTTTCTCCCTTAAAATTAATCAAGGCTGTGACCTCCTATCACTCCACCCAGTGAAAAATTAACATCATCTTTTAGCAGCTTTTCAACAGATGGGAAAATACTGTTAGTCATCAGTGAAATGAGAGGTTTTTTTCTTTAGATATTAAATACCCTCTTTAATTGCAATAGTAACAACAAGCTCATCTATACCCTATAACGCCATAATTCAAGAAACCCACTTTCATGTGAACCCTTCACAAAAAAATGTTATTTGTAATCTTACACAGTTGGTGATTTAAGGAAAGTTTTATTCTGCATCCAGAAGAAAAGCATTTCCATGTTCAGGGGAAAGTAGTGCTTGTTGAGAGAGTTATAAAGAAAAAGGCAGATCCTGTGTCCTCCCTCTCAAACGCTCAGCTGAGCACAGCTTTATTTACATGTCATGATACTGAACTTGCACGTGTCATGATGTTAATTTGAATTTGGAAATACATTGCTTGGTGGTGATGATTTTTTTTTTTTAATTGTCTGTAAAACTTATTAAAAAACCCCCAAAACTATTCCTCTGATATAGTTGGAAAACTCTAAGTATGACTTCCAAGGGTGACACCTTTCTCTTTTTGCTTTATTTTTGCTATGCTGAGTTTTTTTAGACTAAGTGTTTTTCAGAGCTGCTATTTGTTATTTGGAGATCCCTTTTGGGGGGTGAGAGGGACGTGATCACATTGCTTCTGAAAACCCCTCAGGTTGTGAGCACATCACAGGTTGAGGAAAATCAATGGCAGAGTTTGTGTGGAGGTGCCCTGGGAATCGTGTAGGGCCGAGGGCTGCCTGGCCTTTGCTCCCGGGTGCCACTGTGCTGGGGATGTGTCAGTATACCTGCTGCTGGAACGTCTTTGGGTTATTTTTCCCTTCCTAATCAAATATGTGCATTTTAGAAACAAAACCTAAAACTGCAGAAAACAGTTTAACTGCAAGCACTTTTGAGTTTGTCCTGTCAGCTGGGATTTTGCTCAGAAAGGGGAGATGAACTCAGGCCTTTGAGAGCAGTTGCATGTTCTTGCAGAAACGAGGTCTGCTGGGTTGAAGCCGCTCTGTTTCTCTCTCCTCTCTTTCCCTTGTAGAGCCTCTCCTCTCTTACTTGCTTTCCTCGTCCATTCCAAGACCTGCTGGATGTGGACAGCAGCAGTGATGAGGAAGGTTGCGCAGGAGATGTGTGTGCTCCTCCATCCTGCCACAGGCCGCAGCCACTTAGAACAAGATGTAGGTGGGGCTGGGGGGTGTTGCATCCTTGCAGCACACGCTGTCAGCGCACTGCTTTAAAGCAAAGGAAAGGAGCAAATCTCCCCTTTGTAAAATCACAGGAAATTTAAGAAATGTCTGAGCTTTTTTTTTAGTTATGAAGTATAATATCTGTAGAAAGCTGGAATATAAACTGACCCAATTGTGTAATTAGCCCAAATTCATTAGAAGCATAAATGATAGGAAGGAGAAAAGAGCCGCTAATGACTGAGCCAATGATTCTGTTCTGCAGAGAAGGGCTACAGCAGCCAAGTGCCTTATATACCAGCTCGAAAGCGAAGTCACATGTATCTCAGGGGTGTGTGTTTCCATGGAAATTTTTTATTTCTGGGGAGACTGAAAGTCTTTGTAAGAAATGGAAAAAGTCATCTGAAAGCTATGATTTGAAAATGCTGCCTTGGAATATTAATGTAAATACCCCAGAGTCACACGGAGCCTGCTTTGGCGTGGGAGCCAAGTGACGTCTCTGTGCACGTCTGAAGTGTTTAATTAGAGAAAAGTAAAACCAGATAGAAGAGAATCATGTTCAGCTACCCCTCTGCTGCCTGCCTGAGCAATGAAACAGTTCTTTGTAGTTGATTCACGTGCCTTGAGCTTCGCTTAGGGAAAAAGAATTTTCCCATGTTAATATTTTGATTTTGAACTGTATAATGGCTTTTGGAAAGAAATATTGATAATTTTCCAAACCTCTGCCTCATACACATGACTTCAGCAGTGGGATGTGTGCTTTTGAAAAGCACCCATGCTGCACTTTGCAACATCTCGATCCTTTCTGAAGCTTTTGTGGTGTACTTTTTCAATTACTATGTGTGCTTTGGGTTCAGTGTTTTTATCCTTGGAGCAGTGTAAAAACAGTGATGTAAACAACTTCAGAGTGCCAGCCTTCTTCTGCTGCAGATGAAAAGCTGTTAAAACACGCAGACACAGATGATCTTCCACCTGTGCAACTGAGTATCAGCATTTTAATTAACATTTAAGAAAGCCTTGACTGCAGTAGCAGAGCAGGGAAGGAAGAGGAAAGGTGTGTTGAATGGTTTTAGAAGGTGATCTCTGGTAACTAATAAACATCATGGTACTTTGAGGCAAATGTATTCCATGTGTTTTGGAGGTGCTGGGGCTGTAAGAGCTGCAGCTGAGAGTTGTGCCCATGGAGTATATGTGATGCTTGAATTGTGGGTGCACACCACAATACAAATAGGTTTTATGCCAAGTAATCTTAAGTATTATTAATATATACATGTATATTTTACATTAATATAGACATAATCCATGCTTAGGTTAATGGCAAGAGGCTGAATTATTGAAGTTAATTTGGTTTAATACCGATTAGTTCCATGAAGGGATTCTAATAGTTGTACTGCTAAGAGAAACGTGTTACAATGAAGAAGAAAGTGCACCTCCCACACCACACAGAGTTCCAGTAAGAAGCCAGTGATGAGCCTGCAGAGCTCCCTGGTGTCAGTCAGAGGAGGGAGCATGACTGGAGGGGGTAAAACTGCTGTGGTGGGGCCTGTGCAGGCCACCCTCCCAACCGGGCAAGGCTTTCTGCAAACCCTGTTGAGATATGTGTGTGTGCTGATGGCTGGATGAGACACCCAGCAGCAGACGATACTGTAAAGACTGTAATTTCTAATGCCTGTTTTGCCACCTGCCAGCCAGCCCTGTGTTCCACGGGATGTGTGAGAGAGGAAGCAGTGGCTGGAGACTGTGTGATGAAGACAGATGTATTTAACCCAATAGGGTTTGCTGGAGGGTGTAAAAATATTAGTCCAAGTGGTTGTGACAGTTGTCTATCAGCTATGAAGAAACACAGCAACTAGGGAAGGTTGTGGATGGCTGAGAAAAAGTTGTTATTATTACATTTATGTTAAGAAAGGCCAGGAGGACCAGGAGTATGGGAGGCCAGTGAGGTTGGCCTCAGTCCCTGCAGGGAGCAGGTCCTCTTGCAGCCTGTTCCCAAAGTTGGGAGGAAAGGAGGCAGTCAGGAATGGTAGCACAGACTGAGTGTGCTGTATAAGTCTGTACGATGAAAGGACCAGCTGTGCAGGGAAGGAGTGAATACCCAGCCTCTCTTAATTCACTACCCCCACCATTGCCAATCTTTATATCCCTGTCAGTTCAGTCAGTACTGCTGAGCCCTTTCCAAGCTATGCAATCTGAGTTATTTTGATACTTTCTTCAAATCTGTAATTGACACCTTTGATTTGATGATACATTTTATCTATAAAAAGTAATGTGAGAATTAGAAAGGATAATTTGATTACTGGCTTCAGTTACCTGATTTAGTGTAGCAAAAGATTTCTGGGAGGTGAGTGTTTACTCAGCTGCCTGTGATCCCAGTACTGAGACAGGGAGGAGAGAGCCCTAAATAGAGCCTCAATGCAGAGACAGGTGGGAGTCTTTGGACTAAATTACCTCCAGGTGAAGCACTGAGTCTAAACCTCTGCCAGCAGAAGGATCTAGAAGGAGGTAGCTGGCAGCCATCGCCTCCTTGCTGGGAGGAGGGAGCCCACTGGGATCCTCTGCGGTGTAGCGACTCCTGCTGAGTTTCTGCAGACCTTTCCAACACCCCTGGCTCTCCCACCAGGGGATACCTGCTGGTGGGATTCGAAGCAAAGAACCGAGTCAGAGCTTACAGGTGAAATGTCCAGATGGAAATGAACTAGCAGATGTTGATCAAAGTGAGGAACAGAATATATCAAGGTAAGAAATGCTCTCTTGCACTAGAAATAATTAATATGGGGGGACAGGATGTTTTCTGTGTGAAGAAAGAAAAATGAGATTAAAAGCCAGCTAGGGAGAGAAGCTCATACTGAGATGTCAGTAGAAGTGAGAGCAATAGAAAGAGAGGAAGAACATTGCAGGTAAGGTCTGGGGGAGAGACGTAGATGGTGGAAATCAAAGCACAAGTTAGTAAAAAGTGAAACAAATTAAAAAAAAAAAAAAACACACAAAAAAGTGGGTAAAAAAAAAAATTTGAAAAAAGAACAAAAGCTGCTTCAGTGAGAACCTGCAACTGGTTAGTGTGCATGTGTAAGAAGACCATGTTTGCTGGGTTTTTTTGTTTGTTTGCCTTTGTTGATTTGTGTTTGTATTTTTTTGTTGTTGTTTATTTGTAATAAAGGCACTTCCTTATGCTTACCTTGATGAAGGTGAGCGTGCCACCTCTAGTGAGAGCTGCTTTGCAGGAAAGTAACGCATCTGTGTACTTGTAGCCATAACTTTGGTTAAAAGTTCCTGTGTCTCTTGGGAGGAGAATAGGAATGAGGTACTTAAAGCCTAGCAACAGAGGTTAATGTTTGCAGTACGGTACAAGACCTTTGATACATCTCACTGGGAAAAATTTGTAATGTTAAGTGGTTCACAAAAAGACCTGTGAACCATTTGTAATCTGCATCCAGTTTGAACATCATGAAGAACCTCAGTGGAGCTTCTTCACTGAAGCTAGTTTCAGACAAAAATGCCAGCTGGCCCAGAGTGCATTCTTTATTCTTGATTTTAAAATAGCATAAAGTTCTCAACAGGATTTTTATATTATTCTGATGGGAAATATATTGTCTCCTCTTTTGCATTTCTATAGATGCAAATATTCTCTGAGCTTCTTCATGAGCAGGTATGAGTCTACTGCCTGCATTTGAGCTAGTGGGCAGAGATGGAGACCTTCTTGTGAAGGACTTCCTATCTGGAATTTGCTTCTTTCAATCTGTGAAAGCATCTTGACTAACTTAATTTCAGAGTAGCCACAAAAACTGTTGAAAATGCATGTGGGAGCAATGAGGGGGAGGACAAGGGGTGTCCCCAGCAAGGACTGCTGTAGTGCTCCCTGGGATCCTTCCTGAGAAGCACTAATAGAATTGTTGTGTGAGAGAAAACCACCTGTCCTTCATCTGGCCAACTTCGATTAGCATGTACATGTGAGAAAAGGTGCTGCTAAACCAGCAGCATGATGACAACACCGTCCTTTTCCTGCAGCACATTAGACACTTGAGCCTGGTGGTTTTTATACATGCCTGAGCAGTGGGATGTGAAGCTTGCCTACCAGGCATTGCTCGAGCTATCTCTACCCAAATACTGTACTTCAAAGAGAAGTCTTCTTACACACAGTCATTTCCCGTAATCTTTTCAGTGCTGCAAGGCAATATATGTCAAGAGATTTCCGTGTATTAATCCAAATAGAATTCTTAATAATTAAGACAACCTAGTCAAGTCAAAATAAATTTAATGGCTCATATTTAATATTCTCGTTATGAGTTATGCATCAGGCAGAAATGTTAGAAAAAATTCAACTAAGCATATGTCAGTAGTAAATAATAGAAGCCTGGATTGCACCCAACTCAGGTCCTAAACTGATTAATTCGAGCAACTGGCTGTAAGTCTTCCCTGATGTCTGATGGTTTTAAGGCTCTGCTAAAAGCAGTGACAGAGGGATAGTGATGTATTTCCAAAGTTCAGTCCCACTTCTGAGGAAGCCGATGCAAAATCAGTCCTTGTTAGCATATCCTGACAGCCTGGGTACTACTTATCTTTAGATATTATTTGATGATCAGTATTCAGTGCTTTTAGTGTTTTCCCAAAGCACTCTCTCTGAGAGAAAGCAGACCATATTAGAGCAAGATGTGCTTTTTTAAGTGCTAAAAATAAGCAGGAACTTGTAAAATAACATCATTTATTAAGCTCTTGTTGCACAAGGGGCAATGCAGAACTTAAGGGAGTTCAAAGTTGGTGCCCCAAGTAAGGGACTCTGTGTGACAGAAGTACTCTCTCTTTGTAGTGTCTTTCAGCTGAGTCTCACAGTACTGCTGCTTTGGTGTCTCACCTTGGTGTTCTGGGAATTCCCATGTTTCAGAAAATTTCTCTTAAATATTTTAGGATGTTTATGAAATGGGGCTACTCAATTGTAATGAGCCACTCTGAGGTCCCTTAACACTTGGGGTCATATTGCACTTCTCTGCAATCAATTGCAGCATCATGAGGATAGGTAGAGCCACCTGTTAAAGAAGAGCTTTGCTGCTCGCAGGCTCCCCAGAGCCAGGGTCCCTCCGGCTGTCACCTCTGTGCTGCAGTCTTCAGCAGCGCAGCCCAGGTAGCAGGACTGCGCCTGCGTGTTTCTAGCAGAAATGGTCCTTTTGTGTGTGGTGTGAGAAAGATGCTGACTTTTCTGACCTTGGATTGGTGCATTTGTGCTGAGTCTGTGCCTATGGTGGTTTTGCTCACCACCCATACCCCTGTCTGATGAACTCACAGCCTGTGTATCACACACAGATAGCGGGTGAACTCCACCTTTAAGCATCACAACATGTAACACATTAAAGAGCTGGGATGCAAATGAGCCTTGAAGAAATTGTATGAGGTGCTCAGAGTCAAATAGTGTTTTTCTGTGACATGATAAATGGCTCAAAGTCTTGCTATAATGTACGAGTAATGACTCGGGAGGTTGCTTGATCTGGGCTTTTGACCACTAAAGCCTGTCTGGTAGCTGCATCTGCTCAGGCTGCTGTGGCCAGTGCTTGAACCAGAGGAACAGCTCCCCCACATCCACTTTGGGTCTTTACATAGCACTCTACCAATATTTGTTTCCCGTTTATTTGAAATTATAATTAGTCTAGCATGGCTGAGTATGCGATTGCTGTTGTAGTAGTTTAGCACTGCATTTTTGAAATATTTCTTCTTCGCATACCTGCTTTAAGGACTTCCCAGTGCTCAGTCTCAAGGTTTTGTCTATAAATGATCTTGACCAATTTGTTTTCCCTTAATTATTGCCATAACTGCTTCAGTGGATTAAGAGAATGCACCTGAAGTGATATATTTGGATTTTAATAACACAGTTATTTCCTCATTCAGATTTCCATTTAAAAATGAAAAGTCCCAGTTGGTTTAAATAGGACTGTGGCCACGTGGAGTGACAGCTGGCTGAAAGGTTTTACACAACCACAGTGCATTGACATGGGGAAGGCTTCTGGTGGAGAGCTGCCAGAATCAATTTCAGGACTCGATTCAAGTTCATTGCTGATTGGGAAGTTGTGTTGAACAGGATGTTAATGAAATTTGCAGCTGATACTAAACTGAAAGGCACTGGAACACCAATGAAGAGAGAGAAATTTAAAAGGCATCAATGACTATTAGAAAAATGAGTGGAATATCTACTAAGAACTGATTGATTTTAGGGGGAAAAAGAGAGCAAGTATTTCTAAAGGTGTATTATCACATATAACACTGATGAGGAAGGAGAAAGCTTGGAGGGAGGGTCAGTGGATATCTTGCTACAGATCAAATACTCTACTTTTGAGTCTTACGGCCATGAAAAAGCCACTGTAATTCTGGGACCTGTGTCTGAAAATATCCTTTTCTGAGCAGGGCATTAACTCCTTTTAAACAGTAGCTTGGCCTGTCCCACTGCAAGAAGCACACCAAGGACAGGTGCTTGTTTTGTTCCTTTCTGTTCAGCATCCTTGTCTAGTTTCCCATCTCAAAGGGCAGTGACACCCAACTTCATTGCAAATTGCAGGGTTTGGCTTTGATGTTCATGACAAGAACTGCATGCAAAGTTTGTGACTCCCAGTGTGTCAAACAGCAACTCTGGTTGAGCAGTTCATTGCAAAGAGTGCTCTCAGGTATTGATGAGTTCCTCATTAGGAAATTATTTTTTTGATAAATAGTTCTCTTCCTGCAGAAGAGCTCTCTTTCTCTACAGAAGGATCAGCCCTCCCTCTAGCTAAAGGCAAATTCAGATGCAATTACCATTAACTCCCTGTGAGTATAGGATCACTGCAGCACGGAGCTAAGGCTGCAGAGCTGCAGCAGCTATTCTCCCATATGCAGTGTCTCTGGTTACCTGTGAGTAATGTGTTACACTCAGAATGGCCCTGGGGTTTTACCTGAAACTGTAAAGTGTCGTTTGTTTTGTTTTGTTTTCTTATTTCCAATCCTTCATTCTCTCTATCCTCAAGATAGCAAGCTTGCTTCTGCTTCACCTGGAGTCAGTGTCTGGGCAAGTGTTATTGTTTGCTATGAGTAATCAGTGCATGGTAGTTGTCTTTATTAAAACATTGATTAATTTTATTAATACAGTACAAAGAGCAACTGCATTACAGGTACCTAAGACAGCCCCAGTAGCACCTTACCAGAATTTGTTTTTCCTGCTGCTGACCATCAAAATTCAAATTTCCTTTTGTTCTAAGGTTGCTTTTCACATTGTTTATAGCCTGTGTTCACTGAAGTGCCTGCAAATCCACTCTGGTGTCTCATATAAAAGTGTAAGTGGCAAAAAGCTGATGAAGCTCAATACTAACATGGGGTTGTGAATATGCTGTGATTAATATTTTAAATGTTACTTTGAAAAATTAGATTTCTGATTAAAAATAAAATTAAAAAGAAGGGGGCGATGGAGGGAATTAAGATGCATTTTTAAAAATGTATATAAGCAGCAAGATAAAATCTGTTTTAGAAAGAACATGTTAATACTGAACTTTCCCACTGTGAAACTTATGTGCAAACATAGGCATAAGTCTGCTTAAAAATAATTCTTTTGGTTTTGTCAGTCAGTCTTCCTTGGTCATTCAGGGCATAAAGTCAGATGAGAACCTCTCTTATCCTTAGTGACTGGCAGATATTTCAAGGTAGTGCTCGTGTTCTTCAAGCTTACACAAAAATCAGGGAATAAAAATTAAACCTGTATTTTGATAGCAGTTGCGTAATAGAATCTGACATCATTTTGATCTCTGTCTGCTTCCTTCATGTGCTACACATGGAGCTTGGATTTTGTTTACTGAAGCTGGAGTGGTGCAATGACTGGAGGTGCTCTCCCTTCTTTTTTAAAAATGGAAAAAGCATAACAAATGTTTTCATGGTTTCATCAAGCTACTTCTTTACTGGAAATGTTCCTACACAACTTGAAAACAATCATGATCCTGAGGCCCATACAGTCACCTTCCAATCCTCATTATGAAAGAGGAGCTAGAGATGGAGGTGGTGCCTGTGTAATAAGGAAGTCTGTTGCTGGCTAGTTGCAAACATGTATCTCAGTCAGCATCAGCTGTGGTGGGAAGTTTCTGTGAGTTGAAGACATTTTGTGTAGTTATGGACAGATGGTGAAATCTCCATATGCTTACAGTCATAGAAAGTAACCAGTAAAAATACAGATGTTATCAAATCGAGAGCTGGTTGGACGTGCCAGAAGCAGCTGAGTTGTTTTTCAGATGGCAGTGGAGATGGTGTTTGCAGTCTCCTTCACTGGCTGCTGGCGATTAAACTTCTAATCAACCACAGTGTTCCTGAAGATTTTAATTACATTTGCTCTTTCTAGGCTGCTTTGATATGAAGTGAACTTTTAAAAAGCCACAATCATCTTGCACAAAACTAAAAATGAATTGAAGTTCTGCCACGTGATTGTGAGCTGACATTTTGTTAATTACAAAGAAGCTACACAAAAATAATATTCCTGCTGACTTCAGGAGCCCAAGGCTGTCCTCATGCGGTGCTCTTGTGCTATACCTGTGGAGCTGGGAAGTGCTCTGCAGAGCACTGCTGCAGAAATACCCATGGCCAGAAAGGAGAGGTCGATTTGGGGGAGAAGGGATGGAGGACAGGCTGTGGGTATGCCGTGGTTACACTGCCTCTGCTACTGCTGCATTTCAGAAGCACATTAAAAAGTGCTGGTCAACTTGCATAAAAATAACTGACCTAAGGGCCGGGAAACCTCAGCAGAGAATTTGGGTGCACAATGAATGGGCTGAACAGGGGGAGTTTTCCTGGGGAGTTTTCACACTGATTTATCATGTCAAATACTTCTTTACGCTTTCAGCTTGGTCTGGGTAACTTATAGAGGTAGCAACCCAGCACAGGTCTACTACATTAGAAGTCAAGTTGGAGAAAAGGCAAGTGGCAACTTTAAAAACACGTAGGCAAAGTTAACAGCCATTGTGCAGTGGTAGTCTTGGACTATGGGTTGTGCTGATCCCATCATTCCTGGACCTGGAATGCTCTTTACCTCATAGTCAACAAGTCCAGATACTTTGCAATGGAATCGGCAATAAGCTGTAATCCTACAGAAAAGACTTGTTGGTCTGTTCTACTGCTTGTTCACTGGCTCATAGGCAATGAAATAAATGCAGGCTGCGGCACTTAACTAGGCTGTAGAAAATTACAGCCGTGACAAAAAATTAAAGGGAAGTATTAATTGCAATGAATAATTGTGGTGCATTTAAAGTTGCATATTATCTACCTCAAAGCAGTGATGAAGCCGTGATATAACGTCTAGTCAAAGTCTTTCCATCTCCCAGGGGAAACAATTAGAAAATATTACAACCAAAATAGCTCTTTGAATTCTTTGGATTCACCATCATTAAACTGAAGTGAGAGTGAATATTTGATTACATACGCAGTTGGAGGGAAAATATGACCTCTTACAGTATTACTGCTGGTCAAGACTGTATTCACTGGAAAGTGAAAAGCCTCTGCCTGGCAATCCTTCAAATTCAACCTCCCAAAACAGTTTCAGAAAGGTTTGGGTGAGCGGAGGCATCAGATGTAATTACAAAACAAGGATCAGAGGATCAAAGAACAACACTGAGCACAATGCAGGAGAAGACAGGAAAGCAAATGCTGAAAGCAGAAAAGATTGCAGAAAAAGTTAAGTCAAAATTTTTCAGTTACACAAGGAACAAGAGGTGACTAAAAAAATCCAACAGCACTTCCAAAAGCAATTTATAGACAAAAGCAGCAGGCATTTCTCAGAGGGATTTGATGAATTCTCATCCTCAGTGCTCGCCTGGCAAGGTGGAAGTCAGACACCAGAAAGACAGAAATCCTCCACGAGGAGGGGAGGAAATGCTGCAGGAAATCACGCTCACCCAGGATCAGCCAAAGTGTAGTGAGCCTGGGATACCTCCCAGCGCTCCGGGAAGACAACTTCTGGGAAGCAATGCTAAATCAACTTCAAGTGGGCCAAGGATCAAATAATTTCAAAAAAGAAAAATTGTAAATCCTCCTCTACTGTTTTGTTTGTTTGTTTGTTTGTTTCCCATTGTTGTTTGTTGGATTGGGGTTTTTTTTGTTTTCTGTTTGCTTGGGGTTTTTTTTCGTGTGTGTGGGGGTGTTTTATTTTGTTTTGTTCTTTTTATTCTCCATGTGTGCTTGAACTCCCTACTCCATTACTTAACGTGCTGTTAAGGTTTGTGGGTGAGTCTAATTGCGAGAGACTAAAGGCTTAGCCTGGCTTTAACCAGCATGTTGGCATTTTGTTTATCTCCTCCCATGTGATGCCCTACAGCTCAACTCTCTGCTCCTTCTTTCAGCTGCCTTTGGGATGTGTTGAATTCCAGTTTTATTGCTGTCTGACCAAGGACACAGTGCACGTGAGGGATAATAAACACGAGGAATACAGATGTGAGGTAGCATAGGACCTTGTCCTCTAGATCGAGCATGGGATAGAGAGCAGCAAGTGTCAGATACTTGGATGCCTATTTGTAGAAGAGGAAATGTTTGCTATTGGTGCATGTGAAATATGGAGGCGTTTAGTCAAGAGCAGAATTCATTTTAAATTGTTTCAGGTTTGCTGCTTGTAAGGCTTTGTTCACTTAGAGAGTTGGCTTTCTAGACATGGACCTCTTCCTTTCCCTGCTTCTAAGCTGCAATCAGCATCTTGCAGGGATGGAGCATGTAAGCTCTTTGTGGAGAAAAGGCTTTTCTCAGCAATACTTAGTGTCTACCCTTGCCGCTCATGAATTTCTGTGATTTCATCCAGTGGAGCAATTTTCTGCTCGTCTCCAGAGCAGTGAGTTCTTTTTCAGGTTTATCTGTGACATGGCAAAGCACATTTTACATATGACATCCCTTTTTAAATGTTGTTAATGTGGGATTGGGTGCACTGATGGAACAATATCAGATAGATGTGCTGCTGCAGATCTCTTGCTTCTGCCTGGACCAGTCATTTTCATGCGTGAATACTTATGCTATGCTAATCCATGCCTTGTCAATGTATTTAGTATCAATTAGCATAAGCAAGGTTGTTGAATGCCATAATTTAAATTCTAGGCACAGCTATTTTGGCTGTGACAAGAAGGTATGAAAAATAATTTTAACAAATATTTGTAATCAAGAAACAACAGCAAAATTGCTTTTGAATGGCTCCATAAGAACCAGAACACAAGTCCCAGTGGTTTAGATTTACAGTGCATCAGCTCTCTAACCAGCATGGTTTTGCAGCCAGAAAGGTTTGCATATTTGCCAACGTGAAAAGCAATGAAATTGCTTTTCATTACTCTTTTATATTATTTTTTCTGCTATGGCAAAACGTATCCTGTGGTAGCTTTCAAATACCTGTCCCATTGAGCTGACATGCAAAGCAGAGATGAGTGGAAAAGCCTCTTTGGATGACATGGCTCTTACTTCAAATGGAGAATTTCAGTCTTAACCCTGACAAAAACACTTCTGCGGCAGCTCAGTGCTGGAAGAACCATTCTTGGGATCATTCAGATCCTGAGATAGCAAGGTTAAACTTTTAATTCAAATTAAAGTTGCAGGCAGCTCCTTTAGGCATTTTGGTATATAGGTTACACAGCACTGTGGATATGTAAAGGTGTAAGCAGAACTGTATGTTCACTATCTCGTGCAGGAGCATCTCTAGGATATCTGCTTATGAGGGTGAGCCTGCAGCTGTGCCTATACAGGTGTTTTTCTGTAGCCAGTTTCTACAACAATGGCTACACATATGTTTAAGTACTGGGCAAAGCATAATCTGAATTGCAATTCAGAATTTGAGTTTTTATCTTCAGGCAAATGGCAGTAAGGGGAAAACTAAATAGGACACTTAGACCGTTTTGTTACCCACAAATGTGTATTTAAAGTGAACATCGAAGATTCATGCAAAAAGAAAATATATGCTCAATTTCTACGTAGCACTTGCTCAAATTTCAGCAGTTTATGGAATTGTCATTGTGACTTTCCTCAACATTTAGTCTGGTAGAACGGGGCAAATCCTGGTGCAACAGGGAACTTTTTTTTCTCCTTTGTTTTTGTTTTGTTTTGTTCTTCCCTTGTCATTGGAAATAATTCCTAGTTATTAAAGGACACTTTTGTTTAGATTGCCAGGCTTATATTAGAAGTCTAGGAAAGGTCAGAGCATCCCAGTAGGTGTTTCATTGCAAGTGGTTAGGTGAGTCTCAGATTTATGTTCCTGCAGTGCTCCAATATCCACAGCACGAACAAAGAATGATTTTATTTGCGTACTTTTTACTGCTGTGTCTTAGAGCAATGAAGTCAGTAACTCCACTAAGATCAAAAGCAGTGAACCTTTAATCCCATTTTTTCTGGTGTTCAGTGAATTTGGAATTTTTTTAATCTCTCCATGTGGAAGAGCAGGAAAATATTAGACTTTCTCATCTAGAAGCATTGAGGAGAGAATATAATACATATTTCATTTTTAACCTGGTACTGTAGTCTGAATGTCATGGGGAAAATTGTGACCTCATGCATAATACTTCTCTGTGTTTGTCCAGTTAGCATTTGCAGCTTTAATTTAAAGCTGATGTCTGCCTGTCCCCATTCATCCCCAACTTGCCTCAGTTTGTATTAGCTGACTGTGCCGGGGGGGCAGGTTACTCCAGGGATCCTGTAAGCCAGGGGGGTAAAGGCACAAGGAGAGAAACAGCGGTCAGGGTGAGCCCTGTCCCCGAGACCCTGCAGAGCCCACTGCCCGGGCCGGTCTCACCACAGCTCTGAACGAGCCTGTGCCTTTTAGCTCCCTGATAGCCAGTTTATGTCAGGGCTTTTTCCATTAGATTAATGAAGTCTTGATGACAATCTTCAGAGCTCACAGAGGAGGATTGATGAAGATTTGTTTCATATAAGTTTGCTGTTAATTTTTTGGCTGTCATTCCTTTGGCAAGAATAAAATCTAAATCAAGGAATGGGTCTTCTGCAGAAGCCAAATGGAGAGGACCTGGGAAGAAAACAAAGCACTGACTGGGATGTACTGATCTGTGCCCGTTCAGAAGTTATTCATCAGCTTCATGAGAAAATTGTCAATGCTGTAATTGTCTACCTATTGAATGTATGCTCCATGTTTTAGTAGAGGCTCATGTAGTTTTTCTTCCACTTAGAGGCATTCCCAGTGACACCCTGTGTCTCTGCAGAGATGCAAAAATTCCTGCCCTGTAGGGATTAGCAGCAGGGTTTTACCAAGGAGGGGATCTGTGGGAACATTCCTCACTCACCCATTGTCCAGCACAGAAGTAAAACTCTCTCTTTGTTGCATGAACATCAAAGAGGTCAGACCACAGCTGGCTAATGATGGATTTGCTGCAGTAGATATTTGGTTTGCCCAAAGAAGATTAGTGACCAGTTTTGGTGTATGTGCAGTCCATGTTTGTGTGTTGAAGTGAGTCTCCCATAACAAATAACAGAGTTTTGTATTCTACTTGTGCTAATCTAGTATGGGTCAACTTCTTAGGCTACTGGAAAGTGTGCTCTGGACACTGAGAGAGGGGGGGAAAGGCAAAAATAACAATACAGTTGTCTCTGTGTGTGAAAAGCACCTGGTGGATAAGAGACTAATTTTGTTTTCTTTGGAAAAATTATTCTGCGAATAGAAATTTCTTCTTCTGTCCACATATATTAAAAGCAGCAGTGTGATGCTAGCAATGGAAGCACTGCTGCAGATTGTCTCGGAGCCGTCTCCACCCTTACCTTTGGTACATCTTGAAATGGAATATTGTTAATTAGCTAATAGCTCCTGAGATTATTTGGACTGGTGTATTGAACAGACTTTGGAAATAACTGTCACTGATGATGTGATTTGGGGAGCGCTTCAGCATCAAAATGAGAGTAATTATATAATTGTAATAATAATAATTCAGTCCAGCAGCTAGCACTACAGGAATGGCACATATCCTTTTATTGGAACCATTCTTCATCTCCTGTGACCTTAATGCGAATTCTTACACAGAAATGAAGTTAAGGTGGAGTTAGAGATGGAAATATTTGCTGGTACTGCTGAGAGAAACACCTTACAGGGACACTGAAGTTATTCCCCAAAACAGGTGATTCTCCACAAAATGCAGAGACCTCCAAATCTGTCAAGTTTTTTCACTGTCCTAACAGTGTGGTTTTCACATTCTGTCCTTGTAGTTACATGTAGTTCTTCCACAGAATAGTGCGACTGATTCTAGATTAAAAGCTAGCTAATTAATAAATAGATTTTCCAAACTTTTTTTTCTTCTCAAAAAACCTGCTGTTTTCCCTTGGTGTCAAAGGAAGGTAGGGTTTGGCTCCCATTACGATTACAGGAGTCTACTTCATCTTGCAGAAAAAGTGTAGTTCAATACACATTAAGAAGGAATCGAAATGCTTGCAGGCAATGTGCTAGGCTGACACTGATGTACTGAGGGGCACCTGGGTATGAAACCCAAGCTCTTCATTTACTGCAGGCAGGTTCTACAGGTGGAGCATCAGAAGATGTGCATTTCCAGGATGGAAAATTCAGACATATAAAGCAGGTTGTTTGATGTGCAGGATGAGTTGGGGAATGTTGGTGCTTACCTTATCTTACTGAAACTTGCCTAGCTAATCTCCATTTTAAGGCATTGCTTTATTCAGCTTCAAAAGCAAACATTTTAGTGAAATAATCCTGTTTTTTTTTTTTTTTTTTTCTAGCAGGGAAATTACAGAATAACACACATAACTGTGAATCTTCATTAAGAAAGTTCTGCTTATTTTGAAAGTTGTGAACTTATGCAGTGAATGTTGTACGTCATTTCCAAGTATAATGCCATTAATTATCAGAAAACTAAAAATCTGGACATTCTAGAGCACCTTCTATCAGGACCTGTCCATGCCTGGTGTAAATTCCTAGCAGATTCAGAATGAAACAGTATTTGCCCAGGCAGCCAAAACAGCCAATGGCATCTAGGCTTGTATCAGCACTAGTGGGGCCAGCAGGACCAGGGCAGGGGTCATTCCCCTGTACTCAGCACTAGTAAGGCCACACCTCTAATCCTGGGTTCAGTATTGGGCCCCTTGCTCCCAGAAGGACATTGAGGGGCTGGAGGGTGGCCAGAGAAGGGCAATGAGTCTGGTGAAGGGTCTAGAGCACAAGTGTAGTGAGGAGCAGCTGAGGGACCTGGGGTTGTTCAGCTTGGACAAAAGGATGCTCATGGGGGACCACCTCACTCTCAACAACCCCTGACAGGAGGTTGGAACCAAGTGGGGTCAGGGTTATTATTATTGTTGGAAAGGACCTCTAGGATCAAGTCCAACCTTCGTCCCAACATCTCCTTAACCACTCGACCGTAGCCCCAAGTGCTACATCTACTCATTCTTTAAATACCTCCAGGGATGGTGACTCCACCACCTCCCTGGGCAGCCTGTTCCATTGCCCAACCATTCTCTCAGTAAAGAATTTCTTTCTAATATCCAATTTAAACCTCCCCTGACATAACTTGAGGCCATCTCCTCTCCTACTATCATCAGTAATTTGGGATGTTTCTGTGACTCTATATACAAACAGAATGTTCTCTTACTTAGCTTATTTTTTGCCTGATGTGATTTAATTTAACACAAATTTACCTAAGGGTGTCTAATGGCTGCTCTTGTTTTCTTCTACAAGACCCTATGTCAAGAAGTGAAATGTGAAACAAAATTAGCTGGTTAACTCTCCATGTTAGTTACCAAGAAATATATGCATCTGCTCAATGACCTGAATTATACACGGTTAGTTTGGCACATTTCTTTGAAATGTGCTAAAGCAAAAGGAAAGGAGAGATCCAAGATACTCTGAATGTCTTCACCCCCTTCTCCTCCTTAAAGCAACCTCAGTGACTGTAGAATTGTTTGGAGTCCATTTATCCATCTTCCATGGAAATGCTGAATAATTAAAAATACCTTTTTCTTTCTCAGTGACGCCACTGACCACCACCAGGAGACAGAAGTGAAACTGGCTGTTAACCTGGATTGATGTTTATTGTTCACATTCTTGATACAGTTTTGACATATTCTTTTAATGCTTCTGGGAACAAAACACCATTGAATTCCTGTCTGTCACTCAGCTCGCTTCGCTGTAAGTCCAAACAGTGCCAAGCTGACACTGGGGTTGTGAGTGAGGGGGTGGGTACGTGCCATGCTCCAGCAATGCTTGTCTCAGCTGTTGGGAGGCATGTCCTTGTCATCAAGCAGACAACCAGGGGACGTTTCCCCAGGATCTTTTCCTGTGTTTGGTTGTGATGTACGTCACCGAGCCTGATAATTGAGCTGCAAGCTTCCTCTTTTGTGTTCCTAGAGGATGGGATGTGCATGGGATAGAAACACGTTACGATAAAAAGGTGGCTATTGGAGGTTTGGGTGTGTGCATGTCCCTGGTGTTGTCTGCTTGTAGTTCCCTGACATATTTTTAGCAGCTAAGTGCCTGTTCTGTGAGTGTTGCCATTGCTGCTGGTGGTGCCATCATGGGGACTGGGACTTAATGCCTACCTGGCAGCCAGCTTGCTGTATTCCCTTTACACAGGCTAATCTCAATCAGGGTTTGTGGGACACAGTGCAATGCAGCATCTCTGCTTCACCCACTCTCTGCAAAGAGAAAAGTCTTTGGGGATCTTCTGCTACCACTGGCTACCAAAATTTCCTTAAATTTCCTCCCCTTGTTCTGTGAGACATGCCTTAACACATTCCCTTCCCATCAGATACCACTGTAACTTTCTGGTGGGGTTGCCACAAATGCAGCAGTGGTGTCCTGCTTCTCGGCCTTCTCTGTGGCCTGGTGGTTTTGGTTAATATCCCTCAGGGCTTTCTGCTTCAAACCATCCTGAAGTTTCTTATGTATGGATATGATGATTTTTGAAGGGAAAGACTTCACGTGGCACAACATTCAAACATATTTCAGGGGATAAAAAATGGTTTTCATTACTGAACTTTGAACTTTTTCATCCTTGGGCATTCTCGTAATGCCATCCTGAGAGCAAAAGGTTGCAGCTCTTGATTCCTCTGTACACAGCTTCCTTCCAGGCATCCTTAACTGTGCCAGACATGCAGACATTCCTCTGAGTGCTCTGGCTTCACAGGCTGGTTTCAGGATTGATCCTCATCTCTCTTACCCTCCCAAATGGATGCTGTTATTAATATTTGAGTTTTTCTAATTCTCTGTCACTAGACCCTACCTTTTCCTGACCATTTCCTTACCAAGCCTCGTGTTTTGGGGAGCAGTGCAGCTATTTCCCGTACTTGCTTCCTGGCCTTTGCTCAGCTCCATCCCTTCACCGGCTGGGTTGACATCACTGTTGTTCACCACCTTCCTTTTTTATTTTGCACAGGAATTCCATCAGTCTTTTCTGATCCTTTCCTGGCTCTCTCACCTTCTGCCTAGCTGAAGTTTCTTGTTATCACCTTTACAGGGTTCAGCACCATATCTTCCTGCCCTTCTGTTGGCATTCACTCCACCGGCTGGAGCTGTGTGCCAGGACAGCCCTGCTCAGTGCTCCTGCAGCGTCCCTCCTCTCCTGCCGCTGGGAGTTTCTCCGTGCCGCCTCTCGGATGAGTGCTTTGCCCAGGCTTCCTGTGTCCTGTTCTTTCAGCTTTTTATCTGGAAACAGTCTCCCTCTGTTTGCAGAAGAAACAGTCCAACCAAAGCTATAAGCCAGTAACTCCCTCATGTTTTGTTGAAGTTGTCACCAGAAATGTGAAGTATTCCCTTCCTGGGCTCTCAGCTGTCTATTTGAGAGTGTGACATCCTTAGGGCAAACATTAAGTCTGCTCTGTGGAGTTCTGCCCAGTTTTATTACTGTAAAAAAGAACAACCAGCAGACAATAATGCAGTTTTATTTTCAGCTCTTACTGTGCTGCCTCGTATAGGATGAACTTGTTCTTTTTTCTATTTCCTTTAAGTAAACAAAGGTGCATGTCCGTAGGTACCTATGTGCAGCTGCAGGGCTGATCTGCTCCCATACTTTTGCAAGACAAAAGGCCAGAGCAGGGACATCTCGATTTCAGGAGATTGATGCCTGACTGCTGGCTCTGAACAATAGGATGCAAAATGCCAGTTCCATTCTCTGCTCTCCTGGGGTTGTTAAAGAGGAGGAGCACCCCTTATTGTTCAGACTGCAATGCTTGGCTTTTTGTTCCCTGTTTGGTGGCAGTGAGCGCTGCTTTTATTTTGCTTGGTTTCGCATAGCTGTGTTTGCTATAGACTGGGGAGCAAGTGGCTTTCCACACTTCAATATTGTCACTGCCTTATTTATATGAAAATCTAGATGATCCCAAAGCTTTAAGCCTCATTTATTCCATCTGATTTCTCAGCATTATTATTCACTGGCTTTCATGTCATGAAAAATATCTTTCCATCAAAATGGAAGAGGGGACCTCTAGCTTATGAGATCTGACAAAGCTAGCTAGCATGAGAATTTGCTTTGGGCCTGTACAGGTCGACTAATGAATCTTTGCATCGTTCCTGTTGCACTACCTTGTCCTTGCAGAGCACAGATGATGTCTTTGAAAACACCCCCATTTATTGTAATGGCTTGAGAGTGGAGAGAAAGAGGATGAAATTAGGCTCTTGTGTATTAATGCTTTTCTGGAAGAAACCTTTCAAAACAGTAGATACTGGGGAAAATACATATGTGGTGAATTCTGACTTCATTAAGATCTAGAGTAGGAGGACCCGACATGTCCTTACACTGATAAAAAAGTAATTGATGTCCCACAAAGATCCCCAAACACTTTTTACAGGTATAAAGTGTCAAAACCCCTGCCTTGTCTTGTTTTCTCTACAGTCAAGCAGGTTTCCAGTGGCAGAGTAGAATGTTCCATACTTCAATTTAGCCCTGTAGGTCCTTGCAGTGGCCATGTGTGTGTCCAATTGGTGGACTTTTCTTAGCTGGTCTGCCTTCCTGCTTGGAACTGAAACAATTTCAATACGTCAGTTATATGTATTTGTAGTAAAGAAACATACCTTAGATGTATTGGTTAGTGTAACTGAAACTTTTGCAGTCCAAGCAAAGAATTATTTTTAATAATAGTAAATAAAATCATGACTACTACTGCAAGAGAAATGGTGTGCTCACCTTTCTCCTGCTCCTCAGAGTCCTGCAGATTCAGTCTGTGGGGACTTCACCATGGGGACTGGTCAGCATCCTGAGCTCTGTGCACATAGTTGTGGTGACAATTTTTTCCAGGGTCCAGTTGGAGCTGTTTTGATTGATTTCCTACCATGCTTTTGCACCTTGGTCTTCCATAGTTGGTCTGTGACTGCGTGGAGTGCTGCTGCCTGGAGTCTCAGCACCAAGATGACCCAAAGGAGGAGTCAGTGATGCTGGTGAGCACCTGGAGTGATCTGGCATGGTGGGGTAGATGTGCTCTCTGTAGCTTCTCACCCAGGGAAGTAGGGACTCTGGCAGTCAGGCAGGGCATGGCTCAGAAAGCTCCTGCCAGGTCTTCTGCAGAGCCTTGGGCTTAGGGTCAAGCAAAGTGCTTGATGTTTGGGCATACACAGCTGAGGACAGCAACTGGTTAAAAATTTGCTAAGCAACAGAAACTCTCACTTCATTCTCTTAGAAAAGGAACATTTTCTTTCTTGTTTTCGATTTTTATGTTGGCTGTGTTTTGTTTTTTTTTTCCTCTGGATAGACAAGTCTCAGTGTCTCATGAACTGCTTTAAAAATCGGAGAGAGCTGGAAGAGATGGCAAGAGCCTGTGGGCAGCTCTGATGGTGTACAGGCAGCTCCTGCAAGGGGGCTGCCATATCAGTGCCTGTGCAATTGCTGCAAATTTCACATCTCCTGCTCCCCTCCAGCTGCTGCCCTTCATGGAAGAATCCATGCCCAGAGTGCTGCTGGGAGGACTCAGCTTGTCACCATGGCTGGAGGTGGTTTTGTGCCAGAGCACTGAGTGTTAATTGGGCTGGTGTCAGTGGGTCCCAATTACAAATATCTGACTGGGCTACAGTTGAGTGGGCACAGCTGAAAGCAGGAGTCCTGACATTTCTGTGTCAGTGCTCGTATGGCACTGTCCCAGCTCCCAGTCTGCTACCTGTGTGCTCTCAGTTGCTTGTTGGAAGGACTTGGTTATATTTGGCCTCAAGGAAAACAGTAGCTGCTTAGGCGGACAGAAAGTCACCTCTGCCTTGAAGTCAGGCCCTTCTTGTTGGGTAAATATAAAATGCTTCCCTGAAACAGGTGTTAGTTCTGGAACATTGAAAATGCAATTACTTTAATCTTAAGTGCGTAGAAAGAAACTCTGGTCACTGCTGCCAAGGTCTCATTCCTAAAATACCCAGAAAGGAAAAGGGATCAGTCACTTCCAGCTCTATTTAGGCTTTTGAAAGCAGAACCTACCTGGAACCACTTAAAGCTGATACAGAGTGAATGACAAAGGCTTGCTGTGAACAGGCAGTTTTCAGGTTTTATTTGTGTTCTTATTATGCAAATGCTCATTGCTGCACTTTGGGAGCCAGAAATAATACATCAGAATGCATTTCACCAATGCCTGAAGTTCTAAAATCTGGGTATACCTGAGGCATTCCCTTGCTAGTCCTGCAGATCGACATTGCCACCTTTTGCCTTGTAGAAGAGGACAGCTGATAAACCAGAGGTTACAGCCTTATGGAGGATGAATTCTCCTGGCAATGGTCCACATTTCTTCATGACAAAAAACAATTTTCCCTTCTGCTTTGCTGTATGTACCCAGAAAAATACCAGAAGAGCGCAGTTCAGGACAGACATAACGCAAGCATGGCCTGGCTCCATTTTGCACTGGGGGCAAACAGACCTGATCCTGCATCGGGGAGCGGAGCAGTACCAATCCTGTGACCTTGCTCCCTGCTGTCTGTGCCAGAACATCCTCTGTCAAGCACCGTGCCTGACCCTAAGCCCAAGGTTTTGCAGAAGACCTGGCAGGAGCTTTCTGAGCCATGCCCTGCCTGACTGCCAGAGTCCCTGCTTCCTTGGGTGAGAAGCTACAGAGATCATCTAGCTGGTGGTATGATGTCCTAGCTGAAGATGGCATATTTCCATTTATTAAAAATGAGTTATTTATTCTGACCACACCTTCGGGCTACATCCAACAAGTAAGTCCCGACAAAACTGCCACTGTCTTTCTACTTTGCCTTGCTGTTTCAAAGTCTCACAGATACTTACTAAAAGCAAAAATGCAGAGTTAAGAGGTGGTAAGAAATTGGGGAGAGGGTCAGTGAATGGCATTATGTCATGGCTTTGTTAGTCAGTAGACAGAATTTATTAGGATATGCAGTGAAGGAGTGGTGAAAGGATGGAATGGGCTTTAATTAATGGCAGATCATGATGGATTAGTGGTGACCCATGGGGCAACATCTGCCCTGCTGGTCCAGCTTAGGCACCCGGTGTTGAGTGCTTGCCTATGAATGTACACAGACTCCGCTGGGGCAGAGGCATCCCCCAGGGGACACTTCTGGCTGTTGCTCCATCCATGTGTGCCTGGCCTGCTGGTCACCTGCATGAAACACTTGCAGCTCTTTTCCACGAGGAACTTCCCCCTTCTTGAACTGTCTCCCACGTCACCATTTGGGCAAACTTTCTGTGAGGAATGAATGGGTTTAGACATAATACAGACACCATGAAGCAGTTCCTACCTTCAGCTGTGCAAGCAAATGCTTGAGAACTGTGTGTAACTTGTGTAGCAAGAGAGGCCCATGATGTGTAGCCAGGGTTTCTCCCTGTGCTGGGAAATGAGCAGTGGCTGGGCTCTGGAGCACTGCAGGTCACACCAGGGCTGCAGTCAGGTCTGTCATGACACAGCATCTCCTTTGCCCAGTGTACTTGTGATCCTCTGATAGCAGCTTCACCAAGGATGCCAACCCAGGTACTCGGCTAGAACTGTGCATTTCACCACCACACTCAGAGCTCAGTCTTCATCTTATCTCTAAAGGAAATATTCTGAAAAGTATTCAGCTCCTCGGATAGATGGCGAACATCAGCACTTGTTACATCCCAGGTATGATGTCCTAGGTTGAGAAGTTTGGATAGTCATCTTTGGGGAAAGAGAAGTCCTGCCTGCTGTGGCAAATGCCCTAATTCATTAGTGCTTATGATGGTTCTGTTCCTCTGAAGTCTTGATTTTTGTCTGGGATAAAAAGAAGCCGCTTTTGAACGGATGATCTGGGATTCTGTGCTCATCTGTCCAGGCACAGATGTGGTCCCTCCTCTTGTCTCCATTCTTACATATTTGAGTCATATAAACAAAAATGCATGTAACCATTTATCCCCATTTTTTCATGGGGATCTGTCAATACTGGTTTCCAGCCAAGACAAATCTTTTTTTTTTTCCAAGTTTCAGAGAAAACTGAATATTCACATTTGCCCTCTGCCTGCATGTACTGTGCTGTTTCAAGTAAAAAAAACAGTGCCACGTTAGGGGTGCAATTTTATCTTCCTAAATTACTTTTTTCTAGGGTATCTCACCATATTGGCAGCCTAATCTGTTGTTCTTAGGCCAAGCTCTTTCTGCATGGCAGGGATCCAGCTGATATCAGGAGGAATCCTGAAGCCAGCTACTTTCTAGGTGTTTTTTGCTGATCTTAAAGTTCTTTTCCAACCTGAAGGATTCTGTGATAATCTGTGTAGTTCTTTGCAGCCATTTACTTTGGAGCTTTTAGATGTATAACATGATTTTTCCAGTGCATGAGTCAACTGATATGTGGGCTTCCGAGTGGACAATGTGATGAGATGTGGCTCATTGACTTTTGCTAGTGACAACTTTGCATAGATTGAGGAGACATTTTTGACATCTTGGAGACAACATACAGGGGAGCACTGGCAGCTGTTGCTTTTGGTGGTAGGATGCTTTTAGCTGTCTTGATGTCAAGAGACTAGAAATGGCACCAAAACCTCTTTCTGTGGGGAGGCAGGACCACTGCAGCCCTTACCCACTGGTGAAGGCCTGATCCAGGGGTGATCACTTGGTTACAGGAGTACAACTCCTGCTGAGGAGTTGGAAGCTCTGTCATGGCACGCATGTCCGGTAAGGGTCACTGAGGTGGCAAAGGGGGTGCCAACCCAGCCTGTCAAACAGGAACCCACCTATCTTGCTTTTATCCCTGTTTGCATGAGAAATGACATATCCAGGCTTGTCTTCATCTGCCAGTTTCTCATCTTGGCAACCATGGTGTGAAGCAGCCACCGTTACGGGAGGGCATATCTGCCCTGTCTTCTGGCCACCCTCCAGCCTTTGTTGTGTGGCTAGATTCCAAGAGCAGTGCTGTAGCCTGTCTAGTATTTTGATGTGTAAACAGAAATAAAATATTCATAAAATAAATATAAATATTTAAATAAAAAAGAGCTTAGCAATATCTCACAGCTTTTCAGTGCCTTGTGGAGATCACCTTAGTCTGAGAGACCCCTATTTGAGCCTGTTAACTCAGGGGCTGTGGGACCACATCTGTGGCCAGCCTGGGGGTGGAATCTGGGGAGGCCGGGGAGTGTTGCACAAGGCAGGACAGGCTCCCCCCATGACGACTGTGGCATCCCTGTGTGCACCAAGTATCTGTGTGCAGGCAGGTGCAAAGTGCCTGAGACTTCAGTATATACACAGGACCTTGGTTCAGATGTTCCTCAGAGGAAGTTCATTTGCAGTGTTTTGAGATGTAAAAGAATAAAAAAACCCCAAACCATCAAAAAAAAAAATGCAAATTGTTTTGTGTAATTCCTTTTGCAGCTAGCAGCTACTGGAAAGCTCTTTGCTGGTGTGCACTTGGGATGCAAATACACCTGTGCATGGCAAGGCAGCGCTGCTAGCAGCGTGTGAGCAGAAGGTACATGGGGATTTTCCCTCCAGGGACAGTGATTCTGTGCAGCTTTTCATCCTTAAGGCTCTGGCATCTGTGTTTGATGAAATGTTTACTGCAAAGTTAGAGGAACGCTGGGGAAACCTGTTGAGATGAGGTGCTTTGGTCTCTGGTGTAGGAATGAATTTCTTCAGACAAATACAGTATTTTCACAGGTGCTGCCTTAATCTCAGTCACCATGTGCAAATAGCAAATTAATTCTGGTTCTGATGGTTACCTTGGTATATTTAACTCTCTCTGTACCTGAGCACTTGCTGTTTCACCTTCTGAGAAAATATAACAAGATGTGTAGCTGTTTGGTTTTGGTTCTTTTTTTTTGAAATATGACCGATCTGAAAAAAATGTTGGGAACTGTTCTACCTCCTCTGAGCCACTGGATGTTTGCAGGATTTTGTTTCAATGGTTTGTTGTTCTAATAACCTGAAAAAGGGTGTGCGCGCACATACTTTGCAGTTATCAACAACTGTCTTGCATGTGAGAAAGGATGCAAAGGAAAAGGGTTGCGGTGAAATTTTCTGGTTTTCCCCCTTGCACTTACTTATTTTGCCCTGACTTTTCTGCTCGAGCAGAGTGTTAGAGATTGCTGCTGCCTACCTCTCTGTCAGACTCTCAATTAGCAGGCACATGCAGTCCGCGCAGCTGGGGCTTTGATGCCTCGCTCACTATCGTTTCCCACTCAGAAGATTGCCATTCATTCCGAATTGGTACCCAGCCCAAAGCCCTGGCTCCCCCCCGAGACCCTCGGCGTGTCTACAGGACTCCAGTTTAGTATTCACCGGGAGAGATGCGCTGATGCTCCCTCGCTAGACCTACAGGCTGCTGGTTGGAGCCATAAGGGAACGGGAGGAAGAATTAGCCTGTGTGTTTGTGTGGCTGTGCTCCAGTAAATATTTTGATGCATCTGCTGCCAGCTCTGGTCTGAGGGAATCTACCTAGCATTTAAATTTTGATGGGGAGCTGTTTTGAATAATAACAGTGCAGCCGGCTGTGAGTCAGTGCATGTGTGTTGACTTAAAAAAAAAAAAAGCCCTCAAAGCTTAACGCTTACTGAACGCTGAGCTGCAGTGCTTTGCTTTTTCCCTCCTCCTTCTTTTCTTTCTTCTCTTGACTTCCTCTGTTTTGTTCTTGGGGGTATTTCAGACAGATTTTGTTGACCGGTGGGGCGGGGGGGGTAGGGTGAGAAGAATTATAAAAAAAACCCAGCCAAAATAAATCCTTCCCAAAAACTCACAAGTAGCTTTTGCAATGGGTGCTGTAATGGGTACGTTCTCTTCTCTGCAAACGAAACAAAGGCGACCATCAAAAGGTAAGACCTCCTGTTTTGCTTTTCCTGTCCCTTCTGTATTTTTGCTAGAGAGAAATTTATATTAGGGAGGGAGGAGAAAATGAACATGTGCCACTTCAACCCAGCAATGTTTATGTGAGGTGTAATTTGCAGAGGAGAGTGGGATACGAGGTGGTGGAGGAAACGTGTGGGCATGAGGAAATTGCTGTGGAGGGGCTTGGGGGGTGAAAAGCATCTGAAATACTGTGATCCTTCGTACAGGCGTGTATGAGGAGGAGAAACTCAGTGGCTCCATATGCAGAGCACTTGCAGAAGAGACCTGTTTATTTCCAAAGCCCATGCTTTAGAAGCCCTTTGGGGAGGGAATAAAATGTAGATACACAGCAAATTCTTTCCAATATTTTTGTGGCTTTTTTCTCAGAAAGTGTTGTTAGTGATGCATATTCGGTAGTTCAGCACTAAGTGTGCAGTACTAATAATGTGTGTTTTACAAGATTATTAAGGAGGGGGGAAATTAGGATGCTTTCATAAAGGAGAGGAGAAGCTCATGAAAAATGATAGAGTAAGGAGCAGTCCCAGATATTTTAATCCTTAAATCCATAAATATTGGCTGTGAAATGCTGATTTTTCAGGAGGTCTGGTTTTTGTAGTGTTTGTTTAAGCTTTGTTCAATTTCCTTCAGGGTTAATTAAAAGATACCAGCGTGCTGCTGAGCAGAAAGTTGAAACCACTGTCAGGGGCACATCCACGCCATACAGAATGAGTATTGCCTAGAAAACAAAACAAAAGACTCAGTAACTTTGGCAAGTCTTTCTGTTATTTGGACTTCTTCCCTGCCAGAACCTCTGCATTTAACAGTCTTCTCTAATATTTCTAGGGTAGGTCTCTCTTTCCACTGGATCTGTTGCTCAGTTCGTGTTTATACTTTCGAGTTGTGAGTTGGTGTGAATTTTGCAACAATTTAAATTAAAAAATATCATAGGAAATGTCAAGCATTAAGTAATCACTCTGAAGAGAAGTGGTGAAAGGCTGTGCAGGGGATTTAATTGTGGCAAGTTGGTGAGCAAGTGTAAAATTCTGTGTTCCTAGTACAAGATAGACAGGGTAGGGTAGATTAAAGTGTGTGAACATGGTTTACAGTTCCCCTTTCTGTGTTATTACAGTGCAACCGTAATTGTACAGTTGTCTAGGATGTATGGGGCGTTATTTATAATGCCAATATAGCTGTATGATTGTCTAAGCACTGTCACACCTGAAGCTGCGAACGCCTGTTTAGGCACTGTGAAGTACCAGAGAACTGCACACGGAGCGCTGGGCACTGTCACTGCTGTGACACCAAGGGGTGTCTTATCCACCTTCCAGAAACCTGGGAGCTACATCTGATTCCCAGTAAATGTAGATAATTTTTTGCTGAATGTATCTAGTCGCTACTACTTTGTTGTCTCAGCTTTCTATGGGATGGAAGAAATTGCTTTTTGCTGCAGTTCACAAGGGTAAAAGTCCAGCATCTGGTCACACATTTGAACATTTACACTGGGATTCAATCTTGTTGATGTCTGCTGGCAGTGGTTGCTCAGCTATATTTATCAAAACTCATTTTCCCTAAGTTACATCCTCTTGGCTCTGATGTGTTATCCATGTGTTACTGGTTAGGAGGGCACCCAGTTGGACAGAGCAAGTTGGAAGAAATCCCTTTAATTTTCTTGGCTATTTTCAAAGCCAATACAGAATTTCACACCTTTTAGTCACTATTTACCTGATAGAAAAGATCATTACAGAACAAGACTGCTGGTTTTGGCTGACTTCAGCCAGTTGCAGATGTTCCTCTAGTCCGATGCCCAGAGGATCCTCCGCATCTCCAAAAAGACTAGCAAAGGCATGTTTGCCTCGCCTGCCTCGGGCTGCTTGGTGTGCTTTACACTTGCTGTGAGCACTTCACCTTGCCAGCAATGAAACACTAATATGTCCTGGGCTTGAATACAACTTGAAATTGTTCTTTGTGAGCTATTTAGTAGAAGTCAATTGCTATTACATGATGAGTTCCTTAATGTTGCCCATCTGTTTCCCCAGCATCTCCTCCTGCCCCTGACCATCCTGGTGGTCTCCACTGGACCATGCTCTAATATATTCGTGTCTGTCTTGTACTGATGAGCCCAAAACTGGCCATGGCCCTCTGGAGGTGCTCACACAAGGATCGTTTGTGCTCCAGTGCTGACTGAGTGGTGGTTGGTACAGCCCGCTGTGGGGTTGCCCTCTTTCCCAGACCAAACTTTGCTAACAATGTCTGGGTGTAACTGGTGCATTTGATATCACTGTGTCTATCTTTTATTGAGTACAGTGTTTATTATCTATTATTAGTTTATCATCAACTATCTTATTTATGACATTTATCTGTGTGTTTACTTGAATATTTCACAATTTATGTAGCAGTTAAATACTGCTGCTAAACCAAGGACTTGAAGAAATAGTTAAAGCAGGACTAGATCCACACCTGCAAATACACTGCCAGCTTGGTAAATACGTCCTCTTCAGAGAAGTTTGAAGGCAATTTGTAAGGCCATTTCTAGCTAAGCAACTCACACGCGTATCTGAAGCTTTGTATCTTTGGTGTTGTAAACTAATAGCAAAACCCTTGCATGTATACTGTTTTAAGAATAGGTAAAATAAACAGGTGGTGTCTGAAATGAGGAGTTTCCAGAGATTGGTTAATATCAGTAAACATGTGGTGGATCCTGGCAGAATGGCTGGGGCCAGGGCACAGGAACTAGTGGCTGCTTGGGTTATTCCAGCTGCGAGCAGCGATGCTGGAGGGTATATTGTAGCACTGTTTGAGACTACATGATTTAATTCCTTGTTTTAATGAAAATTGAGAGCCTGAATCAATAAAGGGAAGAGTAGCACAGAAATTGTCTTAGAGTTGAGAGCAGTGGTCCATCAAGTGCAGGACCTTATCTCTGGGAGTGGACAGTGCTGTGGGTTTGTAGAGATCATTTGTTTGCTTGAATGGGAAAACTGAATCCAATATAACAGGGCATTTTGGCCAGGCAGGTTACACGCCACGTGCCCTCTCCTGCGGGATAAAGATTTCTACTTCTTGGATTCCTTCTTCAGTCCTATCAGTAAAGCTGCAGGAGCTTTCCCTATTTGCTGGAGTGTCCCTGGACAGTCTATGAGATTTGTGCTCTTTGCTTTGGGAGTGGCTCAGGGCAGTTCCACAGATTATCTGTACATTTCATTAGAAATTATTTCCTCTGATCTCTTCAATTGATGGCATTTTAGCTTCATTTGCTGTTGGGATTCCTGGCTGCCTTTTCTGGTGTTCTTGCCTTGGCCTAGTAAAAGACAATACCTCCTTCTACCACATTGGCTTCACTTGTATCTCAGAGCATGAAAGCTGTGCGGCACTCCTGGAGTCCTGGTTGGAGCCTGGCTGAGGTCCTGGGGGACAAGCTGACGGTGAGCCAGCACTGTGTCCTCACAGCAAAGGTGGCCAGCAGCCTCCGGGCTGCACTAGGCAGAGCACTGCGGGCAGGTTGAGAGAGGTGATGCTGCTCCTTTGCCTGGCACTGGTGAGACATCCACAGTGCTGTCTGGCACTGGGCTCCCTGGTACAGGAGAGATGGGGTCTTACTGAACTGAGTTCACTGAAGATCCACGATGAATATTAAGCTATTAGAGCATCTGACATGCAGGGAGAGATTGCGAGCTGGGACTGGACAGCCTGCAGCAGAGAAGGCTCAGAGGGATCTTATCAGAGTGCATAAATACCTGGTGGGGGTGACTAGAGGTGATGGAGGTAGGCTCTTCTCAGCAGTGTCCCATGACAGGACAAGGGGCACAAATTGGAGTACAAGGAATTCCGCTTAAATATAAGAAAACAAACTTACTGGGGGGGTGGGGGCTGGGGGCTGGATGTGACTGAACACTGAAACAGGCTGCCCAAATGACTGTGGAGTCTCCATTCTTGGAGATACTTAAAACCCAGCTGGACACAGTCCTGAGCAACCTGCTTTAGTTAACTCTTGAGGAGGGGACTGGATGAGTCAGTCTTCTAAGGTCCCTTCCATTCTCATCCACACTCTGGGATTACTGCCACTTTAAAAACCTGGTGATGTAGGGACTTGGGGGTACTAAGGAAGAAACATTGAGAGTTCAGTATGGACCAAACACCAATAGAGCTGAAAGGAGTGCTTGGTCCTCTCTTAGTATTTAGCAGTTAGTGCTTAGATACAAGATTAAGATGGGCTTGAGAATTTCAAGTTGCTTGTGTATCCTGCAGCTTGTATACCCTCCAGCAAACATAAGTAATAAACCAATAAATGAGTTAGGGGGTAAAAAAAACCTAAACCACAACAATACAAAAAGGCAGAGGGCCAGAAGAGCAGCTAATGCACACACAAATGCATCTCTGGTTTCAACTAGCTACAGAAATAGAGAGTGTTCATGTGTTTTACAGTCTGCAGCAAATCATGACCAAATTTGTGGCTAGAATCAGCCATTTCCATATTCGTCATGGAAACGTTCGGATTAGCAGATTGCTAAAGGAGGGGGAATTTCTTGTTTTGACTGCTTTCCGTACCTTCTCGGCAGTGTGTGGTGGGGATGGGTACACTGTTGCTTGGGGGCGAATTCAATCATGCTAGAAAAGGAAAATCAAGCAATAAGGGATTATCTATATTTGCTTTCTTTTGTTTAACCTTCTGCCCCCAAATGAAAGCGAAATATAAGTTAAATATTTCTCATTACCCAAATCTTGTTGGCCCTAGAGCTACTGGCCCCAGCTCTCACCCTGACTGCACCAGCAGAAAGCAGCACCACTTTCAGTAGGGAATCTGAGTCTGTTGAATATGAGAAATAATGTTTTGATCCAAGACCAGCCAAACCTAAACTATCAAGGGGAGCCTCGTACAGTTTCTTAATTTTGCAGAAGCTAGCAGCAGGAATTCACTCTGCTTAAGATATCTGTTGTGCCATTTTATAGTGGCCAATCCCCAGACTTTGTTTTGAAGGAAAGTTTGCTTTGAGATGGCTTCTTGTCCAAAAGCATCAGATTTTGTGTCTGACCAGCTGTGTTTTCAAATGGTTTACTTAGAGGAAACCATTCAACACTACTTGACTTTTCAGTCTCCGTAAGACTGACTGACTTGAGCTTCTAACATTGGCAGTCATCACTGTACCCTTCCAGTTCTTCGTGCTGGAACAATCTGCTGCTCTGCTCCAAAGGAGAAAAAGTGGCTCAATAGTGTTTCAGGGAATTGATCCTGTGCAGCCCTACACTTAGAGCTGCAGAATGGAGATGATAGATTTGGGCAGGGGAGCTGCCCCGGTATTTACTTTGCCTACTATGTACCATTGCAAAATAACTTTTTATAAGCTGCTTTATGGCAGCTTAATTCTCAACAGGCCTTTGAAATTCATCTGGGAGGAGCAACAGACTTGCCTTTATCCTGCAAAAATCTGTTCAGGTCTGGCAGAAAGAAAAGCTTTGAAAGTTGCCCTTCTCTTGCTTCTGCTCCTCAGAGAAACTTGACAGCCTGCTACAGTTGTGATAGAATGTGTGTTTCCTCAAAGCTTGGGCTGTGCAGCTCTGTCTCCTGGGTGTTCTGTTAATAGAAGCTCTCCATTCCCCATGTGTTTTCCTTCTGGAGCAAGGAGAGGATCCTTCCCCCTGGTTGGAGACCTGAGCCTGCAGATGTTTGGGTGGGTGGAAGTAATGGCAGGTTTGGTTTCTCCTGGCTGTGCTCAAGGACCAATACAAGGCACTGATGTCTCATTTTCTCTCCCTGGCCCTTTCTTTTCATGAGCTGACGCAGTCTGGCAGGTCAGGTACGTGGTCATCTGCCTGCACTGAAAACTGAGGGGTTTACAGGCTGTGTTTTCTAGGGAATTGTCTTTGTAACAGGGGTACAGACCAGCCAAACGCTCCATGTAAGTACACAATCAGAAGCAATTTGGAAAAATTATGATGACCGGTGTTTGTCAGAACATGCCACTTTGAGTGAAGCACTTTGGTTTTTCCACAGTGCAGAGAGGTGCGTGGGAGGCTGCTTGGCCTCATGGTAGCCAAACATCCCCCCACATGGCTGGGAGGCACCTGCGATGGGTGGCGCAGAGCAGCGGGAGCTGTTTTCACCCTGCTTCCCTGTGTTCTCAGCAACTCTGTGTCAGAGCTCACAGGGCTTGCATAGAGCTGGGTAGGACCTAGGGACTTGTGGCTGCTTCCGTTCCCCACTCCCCCAGCTTTCGGCCAAAACTTCTCAAGCTCCTGTGCTTCACTAAATTCCTTCCTTTGCCTCTTGCCTTGTTTCCTGCTTGCTTCCCTGTAAACCCAGCTCCTGGCAGTGAGGCGGAGGGATCTCAAATACTTGGTCTTAAGAGTGGATAGCAGTGATTAAATTCAAGTAAGCTATGGGTGTTCCCGATTGCTTCCCACAGGCGTACGGCACCTGCCTGAGCAGCTGTAGTCAGAGCTGACTTGGAGGTTTGGAATAAAGAAAAATCAACGGGAGAAAGTACGTTACATAGTGTGTTATGTGTTATGTAGCATTAGCACACGTGTGTGCTTATTTCCTGCCCTTGGGTATGGGCACTATGTGCCACCCCACATCCACACAGAGCCATGAAATCCCATCACAAAAGAGGTGATTAGAAACTTCAGGTTTTGTGGCGGTAGGCTGCAGTGCTTTGAAGTGTCTTTTTGTTTCACAATAATACAAAAGGGTAAACCAGAAAGTATTTTCCAACTTTGGATTTCCAGCTTTGGCAGTCTTCAAACGTTTATTATCATCAGCTCTTCCAGAATGAGTTACTGGACATTTGATGTTTGGAATGGGCCCTAGGAAGCACTTGTTTTTTTTGCAACTAAAGATATTTAACACTGTAGATGTGAAAAGCTTGAAACTTTTAGCAGAGATTTTGGGCAGTTCCCAGCTTTATAGCTGTTAATGTCACCAAATATGTACCCAGGGGTCAGTTAGGGTTGTACAAATTTTTTGATGAAAAAGTTATCTGTTATCTATAAAAAAAGCAGACCATGGTCAGCCAAAGCAAGGTATAAACTCCTGCTGACTTTGGTCAAATGTGAAGGGAAAAATAAAAATGTTTAACCTCTCCACTTATAAACCTATAGTTAGAACATTTATTTTTATATTTATTTAATCCTTATTAAAACCCCTGCAGGTGTAATTTGTGCTTCCTTGCACTGCTCGGGAGAGGAAGGGTATGGTGGGGCTTGTGTGAAGGGTTTCAACAAACCACAGCAGAAATGAAGTGAGGTTCCCAGGGAGTCAGCCTGGCTGGTGGGGAGGCAGGGAGGACTGTGTGCAGCAGACAGATGCAGGACATCAGGGCTGCCCGGGAGGGTGATCCTGTACCTGTGGAGCTGGCTGAGGAAGCAGCCCAGGCAGACAGGAGCTGGCCTGGCCATGGTACAGGGTAGGTTTAAGGAAGATGTGAACCCTGGGTAACAGAGCCATCCTTTCCTGGCATTGCTCTGCTACATCTGTTTGGCTTTCCTCAATCCAAACATTACTTTCTTGACATATTCAACAAGCACAGCTCTTCACACACACCAGTGTTTGCTTTTCTCTTGCTCCATGAAACCCCTCCTCCCTGCAAGATCCTTCTGTGGGCGGCCAGTGTGGAAGTGCCCAGAATTTCCATAGATGGCCACAGCTACGGTATCTAAAAGCCAACGGGTAGGCACAGGATGTTTTATATTGTGGCTGAGAACAGCTAATGGAGCACATGATTGTGAGGATACATGTTGTGCTTCTGGAGGCAGGTTTCCAGGAAACCCAAGAGACGCCTGCATCGTTCTGCTGAAGGGTCCTTACTGGAAAGGGAGAGCGTGTCACCTCGGCAGGGGGGAGATGAATTACAGTGTGCCAGAGACCAGTACTGAGCATCAGGGGCTTTTAGTGCTCTGACAAAACAAATGTTCCTGCCTGTCAAATTTATATAATTATTATTATTACATGGACAAAACAAGCCCTGGTAACAAGATTTAGCCAGTTAGAGCACGGTTTCAGGAGCAGAGCTCAAATGTTTTGATAACCAGTCTAACTTTGCCTGCCTGCAGCTCAGTGCTGAGCTCCCAGGTACGGTTTCCCAGGCTAGTGTGACTTTCTTCTAGTGAGTGACGCTACACACGAGCCCCATTATTTATCAGCTGAAACTCTCATTTAGCACATCGAAGTGCATGAGCTGAGGCTTGCCCTTTGTAGGGTGTGCACCGAGCCCTGGGAAGGGTAGTGCTGTTAGCTTCCCACCTGCAAAGTGTCAGGACTAACACAGCATCTGTGGGGAAGGACAGTATCTCTCAAGGAAACAGTTTCATCCCATGTAGGTGAACCCCATGACACAGTAAGGGAGCATCAGAACCCCTTTGTGCTCTTAATTCTCACAGTTCAAGGTATGTGTGCGTGGCCATCTGAGCTGGGAAAAGTGCGTGAAAATTAAAAATGGGAAGCAGGAAACTTTTGTGCCAGCGCAGTGAGGATTGCTGCCTGCTAATGCTAATAAGCCGGTGTAATTGAATTGGCAGACTAGTTCACATAATTTGCTGGGAGAGTCAGACATGACCCCAAACTGTGATACTGGCGCCCCAGGAACTGGAAGCATGTCCTTGTGTGGATCTGAATCCCTGTAATGTGGTGTTTCTTTTTATCTAGTGTTTTAACATGTGAGCTGACAGAAGGTCTAGTTTGCAGTCGTGTGCATACAGAATTAGCCAGGCTGCAGACAGCTCGACAAAGAGCTGCATTAGGGCATGAGGAAAACCCTGCCTGGGTGGGCATTCGTATGTACCAAATGATGGGCAAAGCTAAGCGGGTGCAGTTCTACAAGGGAAATCTGGTCCCACAGGGTCCATTCTTGTTTGCTTAGGCAGCAACCAGACCTGCCCACAGAGCAAGTTTGGTGCTGGGACAGAAAGCCAATCAGAGACTGATTTTTCAGGAAAGAGCCTGCCATTTCCAGGGTTTTAAGGCATCAAAAGGGTCTATTTAGAATAGCAATTTGGAATCCTCTACTTGGCAGGAGTTGAGGACATTAGAGCTGAGCTACTTCCCTGTCAGTTCTGACCACCTCCGTGATGGAGTACTGGGCTGCACGTGGCTCACCACAGCCTCCAAGGAAAGTATGATGTCAAACAAAGGGAATTTTCTCATCGGGCAATTTCTAGGCAATGCCATCAGCTGTAGCATTTCACATGGCTACACGTGCATTATTTTTAGCTGATGCTGCCTTTTCTCTTTCCTCTGTCCTGACTACGAGTGGAGGTAAAGACCTTGGAGTTCAGGAAATCAGGGAGCTGGATGCTTTCCTTGGGTGCTGGTTGTTGCTGCTGCTCAGCAATGCACCAGAGAGCACACAGCCATGTGCCAGTTTGAATGTCATCCACGGCCCAGCTCAGGTCTAGGTGAACAGTGTCTAAATTAAACATGGTGCTCTATCTGTTGCAGCAAATGAGCTCTCGTGTTGTGCGTACTACCGGTTTGTAAAACCTACAAAACAGGTTAGTTGTTAGACTAAAAGTTTTGTCCAAACCTGAAGCTTTTATTTCCCCTGAGAGGTTTGTGAGATGTTTTGGAAACACTGGAAACGCTCTGACTTGTGAAAAAATTCATTACATCTCTTGTGTGTGTTTGTAGCAAAACTTTGTCCCTTGAGAGTTGTTGCCTGGAAATTATTGATAATGGGGAATTAGCTGGTAAATGTTCTTAATCTCCAGATCAAAACCAGACAGGCAATTGTTAGAAGTTACTGGGGTGTGAAGTTATCAACCCAACCCCATGATCCCCATGCTGACTGTGACATCCCGGGCTCTGATCACTCAGAAAATGTAAAGCCTCCTCCTTTCTGCCTTGGCTGGTTCCCCTTCACCACGCTGATGCTTTTACTTCGCTTTCTGCTCGGCGCCAGCAGTGCTGGAGCCAAGGCCAAACTCATGGTCTCAGCAGAGCTGGGAAGCACACGTACAGCTTTGCTTCCCTGCTTTAGTGGTGTTCTGGCATTTTTGTGGGATGTGTTTCTGCATGGAGACTAGTGCCTATAATGCCCTGTAGAGGTTATGGTCAAGTTACTGTTGGTTAATACGCCTGAATTGTGTGTGAAAAATAGCTGAACAAATGCAAGAGGCACATGCATATCTAGTAATGTGTTCCACCACCAAGAATGTTACAAATTCTACCGAGTTCTTGAAAGAACAAAAAGTGAGGAGTGAGCCTTTCATCATCTGGCTGGGTTTCTGTGAAGAGGTGCTTCCCTGCAGAAGCCTGCACAGGTTGTGCTCATCTACTTAATGTGTGTGTTTCTGTCCTCTTAACCATTAACGTAAAACGATCTGTTTAAAGAGCTTTGTTTCTCTAGATATTAAACTCCTGAGGAAAGATGAGGTGGGGACGATGCCACAGGAGATCTGATTTTGTCCGTGCTTTCCCCGTGACCTGATGTAAGGTGTCAGGTCTGTGTCTCTACAGCACCCGCTACTCTTGAGGGTGCTGGTCTGGGTGCGGTTCGGGAAGGTGATGCTGCCAATGTGCAGAGCATCATTCCTCTTGGCCAACCCCTCCAGCCTGCTGTCCTTTTTTGTGCCGGATCTGTTACAGCTGCAGAGGGTTTTTTTCCCCAAGTTAATTGCTTGTCACTTGCCTACTTGCTGTGATTTAGTTTTATTGTATTTTGTTAAGCATTATGAGATAGCTTCCAACCACGTGAGGTTTGGGAGAGTGGGAGGTCAAAGCTGAGACATCATTATTCATGCTGTGAGTGTTGTTTTCCCGTGTCAGACAGCACAGAGACCACCCTGCCAAGTACCACACAAGGTAGGCGTTGTGCATGTGGACTTGCTGTGGACAGGGTGTTAGGCTGAGGAGCTCCATGTGGCTGTTGCCAGTGGCAAAAAGCAAGGATGACATTAAGCAGCTAATCTGCCACAGCATTCACCTGCAGAAGCTTTCCTCTGTGGAGCAACACTCCTGGTTTCAGTCAACTAACAGTCACTGATGTTATGTGGCAGTGACAGGATGGCTGGAATAACAAAGGCCACTTTTGAAGGCCATGTCCCAGAGTCACTGTCTGCTCCAGTGTCACCACCTGCTTTGCTTTCTGTAAGCAAGTAGTAGATTTGATGCTGGTAGTTTCCTGGCTGTGTTTTGAGATGCTGGCAATGCTGTGGACAGGATACATGATGCTGAGATAGCTACAGGTGTAGGTCATGTCCCAACATGGACAGGGAAATGCTTGTTCCATATCGCTATCTGCACCTCTTGGGTTTAGGAACGCTCTTACTGGATATGCGGACAGAAGAGAATGAACCAATGTTACTCTTTGGGGTTGAAGAAGCTTGTGACAGTGTGGAGGTTCTTGTAATACTGGTGGATTAAGCAACATCGCAGTGCAATATATTGATTATCTGCTATTGCTACTTATCAGATGTGGTTAAGGGCCTGAACCAGATCTGGATGCCCTCAAGGGTAGATAAGAGAAGCTCCCACACCACATTTTGTAGCTGGAAGAGCTGCCTGTTGTGCAGGAAAAGGGGTTTCTGCCAGTGATGTTTTGAGATGAGGAATAGTTGTGGACCCTGGATGAAGGGCACCAGTGAGAACATTTGTGGCCATCAGCAAGAGAAAATGTTTGAGCATGTCCCTTGCCTGGTGTGAGAGTGCACAGAGAAAGCTGGGAACCCACAGAAGGTGACTGGGCCACATGTGCATGAAAATCAGCATCGCCTTCCCGAGACTGCTCTGTGTCGTTTGCCATAGGGTATTGGTCAGAGTGAACAGAACTCAGCAGTAACTGCTCAAATCCTTATGTTTTAAATTCTCTGTGCATTTTGAAATGTGTCATTCTGACTGCGGGCAGTGTAGCCGTAGTCAAGCTGAAACTACCTCAAGGTACAGGGAGAACTAATGTACTTTTTCTATTTTCCTCCCCTTCTCTGATTTTTCCGATTCTGATCTTTCAGGAAACAGCATTTTGAATTTTAACCTGTTTGTTGCTATGAAAGGTAGTGTGAAGGAACCTGCCTTGGGGAGAGAGCAGCTCAGAGAGAGATGGAGGTGTCAGTGTCTGTGCTGGAAAAGACAGCAGAGTATGACTTTAATTATAACAAAGTTAACAGTAAGGTGTTTCTAGGTCTGTTTCCTAGAGAACAATGCATTACTTGACAGAATATTTCTTATACTAGTAAGAGAACCTCAAAGAGATTTGCATTTCATAGTCCACATAAATGTGGAGAGGCACTGCCAAAAGTGTCTCTCTTCCTCCTCTGTTTTTGTTGTAAGCATTCCAGAAAATGGAGCAAAACGTTGTGCCGTGTGGTTCTTTGTTTCATGCATATGCATTTCTGGGTCACACACTCCTGGAGCATGCAGCCCAGTGCACATGCCTGGAGTCTCAGCAGCCTTGCGTGGCTTTGAAGCAGAGAACTTAAAGCATAAGTAAGACATTTGCAGAGTTAGAGAATTTAGAGCAACAACAGTAGAGATCTTGAATTCCTGTAAATAAATGCAGCCTCAAAAGCAGAGATGACTTTTCCGCTGCCTTCTGCTTCCATCTTAGAGATGTTTCCTTTCCTCTTGCAGTCCAATAGATATTTATGGAATGAAGCTTCTCGCAAATGTGAGGAAAATCTCTTGTGTTACTGCTTTCTGTTGATGTTCACTGTAATGCAGTTTGCTGTTGACATCACATTACAGAAGGGATTGATTGTCGACCAGTCTTGGGTGCTAAACCTGTTGATATGTGGCACTGTAGGGGAACACTGTAAATAATTTAGCTTTATTTTTGCAGCATTCTAATGAGTCACCCTTAACACCTTCATGAAGTAGGCATGTGGATTTGCAAAATCCTGTCCCCAAAATCTCCTTACTTCCCAGCTGGAAGACATGCAGGATTCTCAGTTCAAACATCTCAACCTGACACGTGTCTTGATTTCCCTCAGCCTCAGCAAGTACAGGAAAAATGTTCGCCTGCCTTTTACAGCATCCTCTGAGTCTAGGAGAAAAGTTCAAAGGCGTGAACTAATTGCCCAGGAACTTACCAAGTGTTGTCGAGCCTGATTCAGCCAGGCAAGTTTGGGGCTGGCTCTGCTGCTGCTGCAGCTCTGTTCGGCGAGTCCCTTCCCACGTATTCCGGCGTTGCCCACTTCAGGATTGCAGGTGGGCAGGGAGAGGATGAACATTGCAGGTTTGTTTTCAGGCTCCTGTTCCCCTTGGTGGCAATAACCTACTTAAAGGAGTGGAAGCAAATCTCAGTCTGCAGCTTCCTCCTAGGGTTTGCAGTACGTCTGTGATGCAGGGGGGTGGCTGCAGCCCCTGCCCACACTGGCTGTGCTCCTGCTACCACCCCCTCATGCCCCACCAAACAGGGGCTGTCGCCCTCAAGTAGGGTGTGTGGGGCCCCACACGTCTCATTTCTCAGGGTGTTGCAACAACAGTAGCTGGAAAGTAAGGAAGAGGTTTGTCTAACAACAAATGGCATGGTCCTTGTTCTCTAGGTAGAAACACATTTTGTTGAAGAGCTTCCCCTCCAGCAGCCTCTTTTAAAGGCAAATAGGACACGCCCTCCTATGTAAGGGTGGCAAGCAGAAGTAGGACAGGGGTTTGGCCTTTTGAGCTATTAATACAGATCACAAAAAACGTACCAAAAGATACAAAAGATACAGAAACTTTAGAAAATATGATGAAACTTGGGAGATAATTGATTTTTTTTTTTTATTGCAGCTAATACTGTAGTTGGTGTAAAACACAAAGCCTGTTTTGATACCTTCCTTCCCTGGTGGACAAGAGGGCACAAAGGAGAATCCAAATGCACTCTTGCTCAAAACCTCTTGAACCCTGCATGTCTTTTTTTTTTTTTTTTTTCTGAAAAAGGTACTGTTCAAAAAGATATTTTTCATTTCTAAATCCTAAAGAGGAAAGAAAATGTGGCCAACCCAACTGAGTACACACTGCTACTGTCTTCTGAAGGAGTTTTAGTAAGTGTATGGGATGATAAATCCCCCAACATCAGCCTTGGCACCTGTGCAGGGCTGAGAGGAATACAGCTTTACTCTTAGGTATCCACTTTCTCCTGCATGAGGCACAGATCAGCATATCAGCTGTTTTAAAAGAGCTTCTGCATGTACAGTGTCTATATGATTTACAGTATGACTTAAATGTCTGTAGATACCAGCTGTCTAAGGAATTTTGTCTGCCGTGACACGCATGTTATATTGTAAATGTATCTGTAATTGTTGTCTTCCACTGAAGGATCCACAAAACTTAAAATATTTTTAGTAATTAGCTCTATTGTCAGCTAGGAAAGTAGGAGGGAGCCAGTGTTTTGGCAAGTGACAAGCAAATAGGATATCATCAAAAGCCAAGTGTTGGATTGGAGTTATTAAATCCAGTAGCAGCAGATACTCAAAGGCAAGTTCAGCAGTGACTTTTTAGTTGGTGAAAGCAGCTGTGCTGAACACGTGCATGAAATTCATGTGGCTGTTCCTCAGAGAAAGCTTTGAACTGGACCTTGCAGGGAAACCAGAGAGGTTTGGTGCTTCCCAAAGCATCTGGCAAGTGTTTCTAGAGGGTCAGCTTTTCAGTCCATTGCTGGGCAAATTGCATTATAGAAAAAAGTCATTAAACCACTAAACAAAATCTATTTTGAACTTATCCAGTATCTAATCAGTGGGAGGACTCCTGCCCTGCTTCTTTGTACCTACCCAGGTCTCCTCTCACAGCTCCCAGCCCTGCTCTTTTCTCACTTGCCCTCCACGGGACCAGTGCCACTTCATTACCACCTCTGCTCTTCCATCCTGGTGTTGCAGGCTTTGGCAGTTTGCTGTGTGGGTGAACACGCTGAAAGCTGTTGGCTTTCCCTGCTGGCTTTAAGACATATGCAGGGCCACCATACCTACAGGTGGTTTGCTGTTTTCATGTATGGTTTGTGCCAAATGCAGTCGTGGTCTATGCATCATAAATAATTGTGGTATCAATTGTAGACTGCCTCCGTAAGCAGATTATAACTTGGAATCCCTAACTCTGGGTACATAGCAGTGCTGCAGTCAACATGCTATAGAGAAAGCCTCCCGAAGGACAGGAGATATGGACACACCTTTTCCCTTGTTGCTTGCCAAATTATGATGCATCCATATCGGCATGAGGTGAGCTCCCTGGTACCACCACAAGGTTGGTGAGACTGTTGCGTGTATAGCTCAAAAAGCTGTTTGTGGTTTGACAGAGAAAGATTATTGAATTAAAGTCATAAAGTCAAAAGCAAGTGTTGTTTGTTCAAAAAAGCCCTATTGCCTTCAGCCAAAGATCTTGTCTGTCTGTAATACAGCCTTTGTGGTGACAGGCTTTTTAAAACTTTGTCCTAGTTTGTTCTAGCTTTTTCTTTTTCTTTTTTTCTTTTTTTTTCTTTTTTCTTTTTTTTTTTTTATTTTAATCAAGCATAGCAGGTGTAGGAGTGATTGATACTGAGAAAAATTTGCCACTACTCAACCTCAGAAGGATGTGTCCTATCTCTGAGTATTCCACTTCCCCTTTTCATCCTTTCAAATAAGCAGATTAGATTTTGCCTGAACTCAAACTATTAAGCCTTCAAAAGATGAAGGTTCACTTTATTAATCTCTTAAAAAGAAATTCAAGGTCTAGTCCTAACTCCTACTTTGTGTGATGAGCTGTCCTCACCATTTCACTACTTCCAGAGGTTCAGGGAAAAGCAAAGAAAAGAATATAAGGGAATGAGATTTTTCTCCCTTGGCAAAATGTATTTTTCACTCCCTTGCTGCCATGCCCAGAGCTGACCTGCCTTGGGAAGCCGCGGTAGGGAGCCAGGACTGAAATGATTGAGAAGAGTGGTCAGGAATTTCCAGCCCAATGTATCCTCAGGCTAGAGGGGCATTGGCTGAAGGAACATGGTGTGGCAGGTGCAGCCACCCCAGCAGAGAAAACAAAGCAAACAGGATGTGTAGGAGCAGTTTAGCACAGACCATTTTTGATGCCCCGGCCATGAAGCTGCACCTCCCAGTCCTTAACTGGGGCCTTGGGGTCTGGACCCCTTAATAAACAGGCTTGGGATCTGTGCTTATCTGTTTTGTCTGGGCTTGTGCCCTCAACCAATCAACCAATCAGAATGACCGCGGCGCACCCTCAACTAGGGTCTAAATGGGGTCCTACCTCAAGAACCAGAGGAGTTGGCTCTTCACAGAGCAGAAGTTCTAGCAGCTGGACTCTCCCCCTGGACACGCCATCCAGGGATGCTTCCATGGATTGTGTGAGTCTCCCTGCATTGAGTGAGCCTCGCACCCTCTTTGGGCGAGTGGTAACTTGGCCGCTCTGGTGTGGGAGGTTTCCTCTTTGAGTATGTGCCCATTTTGGTTCATTTTTCTTTAAGGTTTAGGAATTAGTTGTGTAGTAGTTAATTCCCTACAGACATTTGAATTGGTATTTGGTCAGAAGGACTGCTGGGCAACTTTGGTTTCAATAAACCCCATTTTGCATAGCGGCTGCTGTTTGCTTTGTGGGTGCCTCTGTGACACATGGGAAGGGGTTAGGGCCTGAACAAAGAAGAGCTCATGAAAATTTATTGAGAACGAGGTGCCTCTCTGTGAACACAAGTGTATGAGTCAATGACTGGAGCCTGCATGTTTATTTTTTGAGGTATGACATTAATCTCTTGCTAGGACAGTCAAGATTGCCTTGCCAGGGTTTATATGTGTTTGTAAGTTTAAATACAGTATCACAAATAAGTTGCTATACAAAGCCAGCTTAGGGGTTTTGGTTTTGTGGTTTGTTTTTTTTTTTTTGGTGGATACATGCAAATTTTCTCCAAGGAAGAATTATTTTTTTTCCTGTTAAAAAAATGGTATTAATTTCTAGTATTGACACTCTTTCTGTATGTTCCCCAGCCTTAGTCAAGGGAATGCTTATTTGATATTAATCTGTGAAAGGAAAATACAGAAAGAAAAGGATGGGGAGGGGGGAGGAGAAGGAGTGAAGTTGATAACATTATCAAGACAGCAAAGGGAATGCAAAGATTCATCTGGCTCAGACAAGAAAAGACAGGGAAGCAATTTGCTTCTGTTGAAGAAAGCTGTAAAGGTGTGCAGGTGGGTAGGACATGCCTCTGAGCATCAGTGCAAGCTTTTGGATCGGGTCCTATTAACCCGTATCTTGTAAAGCTGCGCTGAGATCTTGATTTCAGCTGGAGAAGGATGTGCCCCCTCTGATAGGTATTTTGTTTATTCTTACTATTCACGCTGCGTTATTCTCAGTGCGTTGTCTCATGCACCAGAAGCAAGGAACTTGCTGGAAAGGCAGTTGACCAGTGCAGCCTGGGCTATTGTATTACACCGATGTAAAGAGAGTCTCAATCTCGGAAACCTTGAGGTCTATCTATTATTGTCACAAACCATGTGAGATGGGACAGGTGGGGACAGTGACTGATGGCATCAGCAGCTGCCTGGGCAGAGTGCGGTACTTCTGGATCCTAATCTCTTTCCCTTTTTTCTTTTGATGATAAAGTAGGGATGGCCTCTGAGAGCAGACACAGGATAAAGAGCTGTCCATGGGCTGGTCTTTGTGCTCAGGGTATTACTGAAGGCTTTGTGAAGGCTGGCTGAAATCACTCCAGAAGCAGCAGGTGCCAGAATTTACACCACATAGCCAGGTTGGAACGGGTTAGGTTGGGAACTGTAAAGTCTGATGTTTCCCATCTTATCCGTGTGTAAGCGTATGCCAGAGAACAGGATCTTAGATGCTGCAGGACTGGCAACACAAAAGCGTGAACATTAACATTCCTCCTCAATTCAACCACCTCCTGGTGTCCACCATACATCTCTTAATCTTATTTTGTTCTTGTCCAAAGTCTCAAAGGTGAGACAAGTCAGTGCGGACTCGCTGGGGTAGTGGCAAAGAGTTTCCTGCCCTCCACTGCTGCTACTTCATTACCTTCCCATGCACCTTACTCAAGATGCAGCACAGTTCTCTTAAACAGTGAAGTTTCAGAGATGTATACCTAAAAATTGTGACTTGCTCGGCTTGACATGCAGTGTGTGCAGCACCATTTCCCTCCTCTTAGTGTTCCTCACCCAACTGGAGGAGCAGCAAAGTCCAAGAAACCAGGGAACCTCTTCAGCAGTTCAAACTAAGACAAGTGTTTCAGTCATGAAAGCTCAATTCTCTTATTCTCCATAGAGATGAAAAAATAACTAGAAGAAACTTCTGTTGTAGAGGATGACAGGGTTATGCCACTGTCTGTGTAGACACAGGCAATGGGTCATGGGCTGCTAGAACAGTGATTCGTGTGGTGGGAAGCTGTGGCAAATGCTCAGTGTCACCCTTCAGGTGGGGTTTTGTAGTTTGTGGGGTTTTGGGTTGTGTTTTTGTGTTGTTTTTTTTTATAGGATTGGTGAGCTTGTCTCTGCATAGGGCATCTCTGAAGGCCTTTAACAAAGCACTTAAATGCTTTTTAGTCTTCTAGCTTCAAAGATGCTGTATTTTGAGCAATAAAAGGGCTCTGGTAAAGAAGTTATTCAAGATGCAGATTCTGTCAATGTGCTGTCCTGCTGCCAAAACTTCTGGGATGATCTGCAGGTGTTTTTGCACTGATTATTTTAATTGTTTCTTAATTTTCAGCCTTCTGCTCTTTACTAAACACCTCTTTCAAAATGTTTGCTTTTCCTGCAGGTGACTCTCCTCTTTTTCTTCCTGATCCTCTCTTCTTTCTCTGGATGTTTTGCTGTCTCCTTTTTACCTCTTTCCATCTCTCAGTTTCTGCTGGGGGGGGGGCGTGCGCAGGCAACTTGTGACTCTTCCCCCTTGCTCTGATGCTGTGCAGCTGTTTTGGGGAGCAGGGATTCCTTTCAGAGTGGGTGGTTTGGAGGAAAAGGGAAAGGGAAACAGAGCAAGCCCCGGGATCCCATTCCTCAACGCTCTCCTGGCTTTGGTATTTGTTTTCCTCAAAGCAGAGCAATCATCAAAACTGTTGCAAAGTCTTTCTGACCCTGCTGGCACTTGACCTTCCCTTTGTGGACAATATTGTGTTGCTTGTGGGTTTGAGGCACTCTAAACCTGACCAGCACTTTTCAGATGTCTGCGGTAACTCCTCCATTTCCCTTTTATGCCAAACTTCTCCTTGCTTATTTTTTTGCCCTTGCTTCCTTCCACACATTGCCTTAGTGCAGTCTTCAGATGCTTCTACCTTTGACTTTTTGCAGATTTGGTTTCTTTCTCACTGCAGGAGCCCTGTTTTTTAATGGGATTGTAAGTATTTAACAAAACAAACCCAGTAATTTACTCAAAATTAATTCCTTCTGCAAACCTGCCTCTGTGATAACCTGTTAAAAGCATTTTCTACACTGCTTGAGTTTTGAACACTGGGCCATCCAGGAGGGAGTCAGCTGTGTGCCAGTGCAAAGCCTTTGGGTCCCTTAAACACCACAAAGGGGCTTATGTAGTTTGTGTTTGGTATAAAAGCTTTATACTCTGGCTTTTCTGGGGGGCTGGATTTTATCCTTAATGAGCATTTGGTAAATATACCCTTTTGACTTGGTCTAAAACCACAGCCGAGGGGCTTGGTGTTCTTGCCTTGTACAGGATTGGACAAATTAATTCTCCATAAATACAATGTAATCACTCATGGCATTGACATTTCCCATACTAATGATTAATTCCTTAATTTTACAGTTTCTTACATGCCTAATATATCATTCTGAATGCGAGAGACACTTTTCCTTTTGACTCACTACATTGGCTTGTGGTGTTCAGAGATGACATCCAGCCTAAGAATTGTTCTGTGCTGCTCGCGTCCAGTTTATGTAACATGGGGACACTGAGTGACAGCAAATGAGAGCCTGAAGGACACTGCATGACACTGTGTGTCTTCCCTGCTCTTCATGTTAAACGTCAGCGACTCCTGTGTGTTTGACTGGCTGTTGTAAGTACAAAGACAGCAACTTCTAGGTCAGGAAGTCCCCGAGTCACAAACAGCTGGAGCCTGGGAAGACATGGCTGTTTATTTCCCTTGTTCCTAGGCTCTTCCCAAAGCATTTCACATCCTCATTGCTGTCTGATGTAGTGTATATGTTCCTATGTAATTTTGTCATCTTCTGAACTGGATTTCAGTGTTTCCTCCAAAAGCAGTGCGAGTAGTTTGGCATATTCCAAATGTCAGGAAGAAAAATGTTCCACTGGTGTCAGGGGCAGTTTGGATAGGACACCTATGCTTCAGTGCTCCTAAACTTGCTTTGTAAATAATAGTAGAATATCTAGAAGACTTGGAATTTGTTGGCTAAACCTTGTGAGTGCAGCTGGGAAACATTGAGAAACATAATGGTGTATTTTGTCATCTGAAAGATGCAGCCTGTGAAGCAGGTTTGTGGTGCTTTTAGATGGGTTGGAAATGCACAAACCTTCTGCATTTGCGATCCTGTGGCCTGTACCAGGGCAAAACTGAAGCCTGAAACATGAGGGTAGGTGGGTGTAAGTACCACTGCCATGATTTTGAGTTCTGCCAAGAACTAGAGTCCTTCAGAAACTTCAGTGCCGACAAATTCACAGCCACTAGCAGCAGCCGATGGTGTCTGCAGTTATTCAAAGCCTTAGAGATGTGTAACAAAGGTTGTTTGGTTTGGTGTTTTTCTATGTAATTTGTGTTGCACAGTGACAGGGATACCTTTTCATGCCTCTAATAATATATTTCATAAATATATATTTTCATAAAGCAATTGTAATTGTAGATCTCTATATGAGAATCAAAGGTTGGTTGTGTCAGGGGAGCCCAGGGAAATATCGCTTGTGTTGCTGCCTGTGGAGCTTATCTCCTGGAACCTGGACTATGTGCAAGAAAACACTTGCTGCTTAGTCCCCCTTTATTTGAACCAGTAGCTCTGCACTCCCAGATGGTCCTGAAACTCTGATGCTGATGCCAGCCCACTGGGAAGATGACAGGCTTAGACTGGTGACCCTGCTGGGCTGCCTCTTACTCCAGCTCCGTTAAAGGGGAACAGGATATGTCGAAACAATTATCAAAAAAGAAAAAAAAAATGTCTCTTACCTTGTTGCTGGGAAAGCATGAAATCCATTTTTTCAAACACAGTGCCCTGTTCTTCTCTTCACCTGTAGCAGGCTTTAGTCCTGCAGCTTCAGAGTGTCTGGCTTTCTGTTTGTGAGCTCTGGAGGGGAGCTGCTCAGCTTCAGGACAGAAGGCAGAGGATGCAGGAGGCACTGAGTAGCTCTTTCTTTGGTTGAACTTGTGGCAGTGCCCGGTGAGCACAGCTATGCCCTGTCCAGTAGGCTCTTCCTAAGGCTCTGCTTGATACTGTGTCACTTTTTCCAGGCTTCCTTGTGTCCCATAAATCTTCACATATGAACCATCTCATCTCAAAAGACTGGTAAACCAGAGAAGATGGGTGGAAAACTTGTTCAATCACAGGGTGGGATTTGACAATATTGCAGCATTTTCTTTTCTTTCACATAAGGAGGAGACTGAGACAAAGCAGGTTTTTATAAAGCAGAAAGTTGAGGGTGTGAGGCAACGAGAGTAATGGCCTGGCAGTGTCTGAGCTGTGACCTCAGTTTAAAGCGGGTGGGATGGGGACTTATACCTGCATCTTCTCTTGGCCAAGTGACAACTTCAGCTTCCAGCTATTGACTGTGGTAAAGGCTAGGCTGGCTCTGCTGTGGCTTAGCCTCGAATTGCATTTTGCACCTAACTCCAGAATGTTTTTTCTTTTAAGGAAAAGCAACAAAACCTTATAAATTTTGGAGATTGACTTAAAAATAAAATTGATAAACAACTCTCTTAATAAAACTAAATTTCAGCCAGCTCTAAGAGACATCCTAGCTGTGCTTCCAGACACAAAGCTCTGCTGGGAGCACTGAGTCACTGGGTGGTTTATGCTGCAAACATTTAGGGATTATTCCTGTGTGTAATATCCACTTTATACAAACCCAGCTTTTAGTTAAAAACCATCTCCCGCAGTGGGGCAGAGGTGCTTTAAGTCATTTGGTCTGTTAAATGTGAGTTTCCTAAAACAGTCCTGGCTTTGCCCAGCAGAAACATCTCTGCCCTTACTGTGGCAAGTCCCTGAGGTGCTGTGACAACAGAGCTCTCAGGTGCTCACCATGACTTCAATAAAATGTGTGATATATCTTGTGCTTGTATTTTAAAGAAAGGAACAAAGCAAAGAACTGCAAAACTGTGGTGGGTATTTTCAGAGACTAGGAAAAGTGTTTCTGCTGGCTGAGGTTGGAAAGAGCTCTGTTTACTGTTCCTGTCTGAAAAACACGCCTGAAGGATAGAAGCGTATTCCAAAAATCTTCGGATGCATCTGTACAGAAGCAAAAATAGATATGTTGGTAGTGGATGAAAAGAATGCCAGTATTCTGCAAAATCTTGTAAAAATGAAGCTGAAATACTCTGTGACACTTTTTGAGTGAACAAGGGAAACATTCCCAACCTCTTGCTCTATCTTGTGCTTTGTAGCTTCACTCTATGATACTTTCTTCTATGGCTTGCAGGTTCCCTTCCTTGGGTCTGCAGCAGAGGTGGGTGGCTGCACAGACACCCAGCACCTTTCTCCTGGCCCTAAACCTCACCAGCCTGCCCTAGTTTGCATCAACAGCAGACTGTTACCAGATTTTGCCTATTAGGCAATTATAGGAAATAATATGAAAGCTTAGTATGTGGTAAAAAGCATGGACAACCCTCTTTGCTTCCTCTGTAGCATAATTTCTGCTGAATCCTTGAGGAACACCTTCCAGGTAAGGATTGCTGCCTGTCTGAACTGCAGTAAGCGCGCACTCGAATTGGGATATGAAGGAGTAACAAGTGAATGCTCTCTTTATTTCAGAATGTGTGTTCTCGAGCTTCAGCCTTTACCTGGTGAAGGTGAAATGCCCACATGCACGCCCTGCATAAAGGAGGGTGGTGTAGGAGAGGAATGCCACCCGTAGTTCAGGAAAGCTTTATGCACTCTGTGTGTTGTCAAAAGAGGTGACAAGAGTCTTTCAGCTTATCACTCCATTTGCAGTGCCCAAACTCTTCTCATTGGTTCAAGGCTGTGCTGACATTGCAGTTAACACAAGGCTGGACTGTTAGTTTGAGAGTTTTGTTCTAATGGTTGATGAGGAATCGGTATGCTGCTGAGGAGAAAGTGTCCATAATGGTGGGTTTGCTTATCTGCAGCAGCTGCCAGACAAGGGTTAAACTGGAGCAGGTCCAGACAGGGATAAATGCTGACTTCTGTAGAGCAGCAAAACTCCTGTGAGAGGTTTGCTACCTTCACAGGATGCTGGGCTGTGCTTGGAGGTATTTTGTTTGGAGATAAAAATCTTTGGTATGTTTAATGTGCGTATCTGTAGCTCACGGTGTCCGTAACAGAGCCTCCAACATGGATGGTCAGTTTGAGGTCTCACAAATGCCGTAGAAAAATGTTTTCTAAAAGTGCAAGCAAATAATTTATTCATCTGCTTTCCTGCCCCCTACATGGCGCAACAGCCTGTGCTTTGTACGCCCCAACGCGCGCATCCCGGCAGCACCCCAGCGGGCCGAGGCTGGACCGCACGGACCATCAGCACGCTGCGCTCGGCCGTGCAGAGACAATACCCGTGGCCACGCTTTTCAAGTTATTCCCTGTTTTGTAGTGCTTTGGAGGATCAAAGTACAGCTCACATCGACTTCAGCTGATGCTGTTGTACAAACTGTACAAATCAAGGCCCAGCCTCTCCTTCTGAGCAGAGTGATGAACGTGGAATTGACACTTTCTGCAGTTAGTGATTTATAATGAGAACTCTGTAGCAGAGGTGTAGCCCCTTCTCCAGGAGACTGTTACCCAAATTTGAGATCATCCATTCCTCTTCCTGCAGTTTCCTTCCCCTTTCTTCACCTTTCATTCCTGAAGTCAGGGAGAATCCAGTGTTCCTGCAGACAGAAACCTTGCTGGTTGCAGCCTGGAGGGTTATTCTCAGAGCTTTCCATCCCCTCTGAAGGGATAAAATCAAGGTCCTCCTTAAGAATAGTATCCACTTACTCTGAGGAATACACAAATTCCAAACAGTATTGCATAGCCACCTTTTGTGTGTCATTTTTAAACATCTAATGAAATGAACGTGCAGTAATTACTCTCGTACTGTGCTTTTTAGTCTAAGTTATTCTAAACTGCCAAATATCAATCAATAAGGTCAAAATCTGTTACCTGGCTATACATTGTAACATGGAATATAAAGCACCAGTATGCCTTTAATATCACAACCCTGCACAATGAGCAGACAGGATAGCTGCTACAAAGAGTGAAGTTTTCCCTTCTGTCAAAGCATACCTTACAGGTGCTGCATGAAGGGGTGCGATCATGTGCTAACAGCTCTGAACTCTATAAATAGAGATCTGACTTTATATAAAAGCATAGTCCTTGGAAACCGTTAACCCTTTCCAGGTCACAGCTTTGCAGAGAGGATACCAACAGTTCTACCACACCTTGAATACATACATAGTCAGGATGAGAGCCCATAAAGAGATTGATTTATGTGCCTCTTGGGGATGATGCTGTCCAGAAGAGGTGAAGTTCTCATATTTTAGGGTTCTGATAGAGCCGTACAATACCCATGGGGGAATCTATAAAGAAAACCTTGATCTTACCAAGTCATGATTAGAAAGCAAGTTAAGAATCATCTACCAGCGTACCATGTCTTGCCCTCAGATGTGCTTTATCTGCCTGACTTCTGCCCTGCTCCCTTTTCTTGTGGCTCTGATTAACAATAATAAGTATTATGAAAATTACATTGCACTGATTTAGTTCTGCTAACCAGTTCTGCTATCCTGTCACTTTGGGTTCTCTTACATGCATCTGGATCCAGGCTAATCCATCCTGTAGTTTTAAGATGGTGCCCTTGAGTCAGAAGGGGAATTTGCCTCAGTACATAGGAAGCTGCAGAGTCCAGTTAGTTCATCCTGTCCTTTCTGAGCTCTTTTTACTGGGACAACCTTGCAGCATGGCTGCTCAGTGCTACAACAGGAGGAGGAAGCCTTGTGCACCACCGAGTGACAATTTATGGCTCTGCTGTCGTCAGGGCAGCTTTTTAACAACGGCTTTAAGAATTACAGTGCTGTCTAGGAAACTTGTAAGGAAATGGGCATTGGCTTCCTTTCACAGATATAACTGAGCTTTGAGGGCATCAGAAGAACCTGTATGTAACAGTTTAGGTGTGGAAGCAGTATGGCAGTTGCTGTCCATCCAGGTTAAAAGTCCTTGTTGGCATAAGTGACAGGACCATATTTATTTTCCTCGATGTGTAGGAAGCATGCTCTGTGGAGATGGACTTGGGGCTGGTGGGCCAAGATGCCTTGTATCTCCTGTACAAGGTAGGCAGCAAGGGGTCTATGGGATGGGTTTTGAGCAGAGAGAAAGGAGGCTTTTCTTGCTAAGGTAGATACTGTCTGCACTGGAAAATTGAGTCTGCCTCAATCTCTGCTTCAGGTTCGTGTTGTAATGGCTCTTAGATAACTTAGGCTTCATCTCACAACTGGCTGGCAGCTGCATGGCTCTGTGTCTGGATGCTCAGGGTGTGAGTGCAAAGCACAGAGCTGCTTCTGCTCAGGGCATGGGTGCGGCAGCCGGTGCCTGCACTGGCATCCTGGCTGAGATCCTGTGCAGGGGACCGAGTGTCTGTCTTGGGGACCCAAAGGGCACATCTGATGTGTGATAGATTGGGGGTTTCTTTGAACGTGTTAGGAGGCTGACCCAGGATGAGAGCCATGAACCCCAAGAGGTGCTCAGGAAAAGCTGTACCACCAGTCAATCTGCCCCTCCAGGACAGCCCCGCTTTCAGGTACTTTGTTAATGAAGCCACAAATAAAAGTAGAGAGACTTTCCTGCAGCTTCAAGTTCCAGTACAACTCGGTTATGCCTAAATGTAGCGAGGCTTGCCATGGTGCATCGTGTTGCCAGCAGCCTCCAACAGCTCACAACTGGTCTATTAACATTCATGTCTGGTGCAGTAATTCAGATTCCTCAGAAATTTCTATAAACAAATGGAAACACTTTTGAATTTTCTTTGCTCTGTGAACGGCAGTTTGGCTTGCCAGACTCATAAAGATGTAATTCAGAGCAATACAGCGATTGTAATCACACTTCTGTCCTGGGCTGGGGAACATTTTACAGACTGATTAGACTGTAGAAACCCTTTGAAATGAAATAGGAGGTGGCTGCTAATGGAAACTCAACTGTTACGCAGAACAAACAAATGAGCAAAGTGATCCTCGCACCAAAAAACAGGCACTCAGTGTCGTGTGTGTGTGTGTGTCCCCTTTCTATAAAATGTCATCTGGTTGCTTTATCTGCTGAAGCGAATTTTGTTTAATTATATTCCAGGCAGTCTGTTCCCCACTCCTGTGTGGTCTTTTTTGATTCCATCATTATTAAATGGTGTTACTGCTTATTTATATAAGGGACTAGATCCAACCTAGTCAAGCCAAAAGGGAGTCTTTCTTTGAGCTTACATGGTTTGTGCCTGCTAAGCTAGCAAGCTTGCTAAGACAGTACCAGAGCCCTTAAACAGATTTTTTTGAAAGAGATTGCATTTATTATTCTAACAAACAATAAAACAAACCAAAATATTCTTAGGGCAACAGGGTCAAAACCAAATACTGAATGTGTCCTCAGCAGTGCTCCTCCGAGTGCCGTGCTTCTCGGTGGCTGTGTGGGGCTATAGATGAGCTTCACTTCTGTAAGTTTCTGTCTTGTTGCACAACTGGTTGGTATGAGTTCATATGGTGTCTTGGGAAATGACAATAGTTCTTACACAGCACGCTTGGGAATGCATCTTGAAATATCTTTGCTTGCATCCCATTTCCCAGTTTTACCTCCACCACAAGTGTGCTGAGGTAAAGTTGAATTTCTGTCCAAATTGTTAAAAAAAACCCACGCTATGAAAGTTTACAGAATCCCAGCAGAGATCTGAACTGACTTTGTTATGTGTTTCTTAACATCGTAAATTCTAGATGAAAAGCAAGAGAAATTTCAGTTTTTCATGTTGCTGGCAGTGGGAAGGTAAGATTGACACTGGGCAGTGCACACCTTGCAGGTAGTTACAAAGACACGTGTTTTCCACTGCAGACAGCTGTAAGCACACTGGTGGGGGGGGGACATGGCCACTAGGCCATGGGGACACAGTGACATCTCTACCGGTTCCCTGGTCCCACAGATGCTGGTGCAGCAGGAGCCTGTTCAAGCTCAGCTGGTCCTGGCAGTGACCCACAGCTGGTGCAGGTGGGGCTGTGTCACCACCCCCATCTTTGCCCCAACTTGCTGCTGTCTTGAGGAAATCTTTCCAGTCATGTTTCAATAAATGTGAGTCCTTTCTCCATCTCCAGTTCCTTTCTTGTATATAATATTCCAGTAATGTGTGGGATGCAGAATTGTGGTTTAAAACTAATGCCAAATCCCATAATCATTCAAAGAACTGGCATAAAAGTTATGTCTTGACTGGCAGATTTTCAGTCTGCTTCTCCCCTGCCCTGTTGTTTCTTTTAACTGTATTCAAGATTTCTCATGCTTCATCTTAAATATTACTCCTTTCCACATAGAGCTGAAACAGTGAGGTTCACACTACTTGCAGCTTTAGGAAGAATTCTAATTATTATATATAAATACCCGAAGCTAACAAATAGCTCGATTAGCATTGGCAAAGACTGTAGTTGATAGTTGTGTTTGTGATGTTATAAATAAACCTGTGAGAGCTCTAACGTGTGCCAGGCACATATTTGATCTTTAACACTGACTGAGCTCGCAAGCCTAGGAAAAATGATTTCTATCTAGAACAGACTGCAGAGTTCAGAATAATGAGGTAGCCAGAAAAAAATGCAGAAATTGGTTAGACCGTGTCCTCTTTCTTTGGTGGACACAGAAGCACATGGAGGAGAGCATGGCGAGGGTGTGGAGCGGGATGGAAGCTGGTGGCAGACACGGGCAGGGTCAGCCTGCCAGTAGCACATGGGGAAACAGGTCCTGTTGCCTTTGGCTGCTGCCTGATTTTACTAATGGCTCTAGCTGGTGTGTGTCCCTGTCCCTACACAGCTGCGTGCGGAAACAGTTGGTGGCTGCACACTCTGGGGCTGCACATGCATCACCTTCTCACCCGCTGCCCTTAAACTGAGATACCTTGCTGCCAGCCTATGCAGCAGATTATCTGTAACGTGTTGTGTTGCTTCATATGCTGGGCACATCTGTGCATTATGGGACTTGTTAGATGTTTTCTAGTACAAAGTACAGGGTACATAGTGTGTCCAGCAGCAGGACACAGGTATTCCTGCAGTGCTGGCTCCCTCCCAGTTCACCCAGGGGGTGGCCATGTCTCTGCTAAGTACAACTGCATTTTGCTACCAGCTCTTCAAGGTGCCTTCATGTGATGGCAGGTGCATTTTGTCTGAGAAGGGCGGGAAGCATTCTGCCGAGAAGAAAAATAGACATAAGTGATGTCTTGAGTCCTTTTTTCTCATGTCCTAAATCTCTGTCCTCAGCAGCCTCTGCTCATTCCTGCTGCTGTACTACTTGTTTTGCCATAGTCCAGGCAGGTGGGACTGGCCTCAATCTGAAGGGTGCCCCTGGCCTCCAAAGTCTGTGTAGCCCTGAGATGTTTCCCTTTGCTGTTCCTGAACTCAGAAACCAGACATATATTTCCTGTTAAATCCTTACCCTGTGACTGTGTATTGCCTGTTCTCCATGGAGTTTTCAAAACTTTATCAATACCAGTTTTAGCAAGGTAGGTTTATATTTTATCTTAAAAGGGAGAAACAGTATTCTGTCCACTATTAGTCAAACCAGAAAAATACTCTTGGTCTATTCTCTTCTTCCTACTTACTCATGTATCTGGAAAATATTGCGAGGAGACCTAATTATTTCTGAATGATCTCCCCAGGCAGAGGATGCTCCCAGCGTTTTGTGCCCGAGCTGTCTCCATTGCCCATGTAGCTCTTCTCCCCTTTCCCAGAGTGTTACAGACCTGCAGACAGAAATACTTGGATGCCTGAGATGCTTCAGAGCATTGATTTAAAAATATTTTTCCCCACACATACCAACAAAAATGTTTAGAATTAAAAATCTACCATAACTAGTGTTTTGGGGGGAAATGCAGTATAATAATCGTATGTTGGCAATTCTTCATCAGGCTGATGGCTTGCAGAGTTGCTAATTAATTGTGGGTTGTCTTTGCTGGGAGACACTTCATGAGGAAAAAATGTAAGTGAAGCCAAAGACTGTCTCAGAAGTTCACTCTGTCACAGTTACAGCAAAACACTGATCTCTCCTGCTGTTGCGTGCTGAAATAGTGTGCTTGGAGAGGTCTGCTGATTGTAGTGTCGGTGAAGGAAAACATCTATCTGGATGTCTCCATCTTAGTTAACTCCAGGGCTGTCTGGGAGTCCTCTCAGGCTGGAATTAAGTTTTCATCAAGTGAAACATCATTTTCTGTCTTCTATGTGTAACACGTTCATCAGCAGGCTCCAAGGGATTTCCTTTGTGGTGTACGAGGCAGCACGTGTGCTCAGCCCTTCTACGAGAGGATTAGATACTCAAAATGGTGAACCTAACTTTCGTCTTATACAGCCTCCTAAAACCACTCGGAGTATGCTGTAAATATAGGAGAGGTTAAAATACACTAAGATTTGTTTATTTTAACTATAGAAACAAACAGATGTTTGCAAAAGGGTGTTTTTTTTAATGTTTATTTCTTTGAGTAGAAACTTCAGTCCCATGAAAACCAGCGAAGAAAGTTTAGTATATTCAATGCTTTTTGATATTAAATTTCAAGTTTACACTTGCATAAGAAAATAAAAAATAATGGTATGAAATTATCAGTAAAAAATAATCATCATTCTAAATGATGCTACAGCCCAGGATTTGAACAGTGTTTTTTGAACCACAAAGCAAAAATTTTATACTTTCTGCTATAAAAATGTGGTTATCATCAAAGCATCCACCTGTTACTTCAAAGATGCTACTTCTAATTGTTTTGGGATATGGGGTATTGTAACAAATATTCATAATTTCTGTTTCTAGAGTCACGGGAATGGTTACCTTTTGAACTCTTTTATTTTCATATTATCTCTAAACAACTGAAACATTTAAGCAGTGAAGAAAACTGTACTGAGTCCTATTTTCCCCTGGGTGAAAAGGGGAAAGCTGTGACTGAAGGATTCTTGAAGTAAGAGCAGGTTCAGGGCTGTAACCTGCAAGCAGACATGGACAGAAGGAGGCCCAGTTACAATCTGGAGTGATTTTCAGGCTCAGATTGTGCAGATGTTTGCCCTATGCCTGTCATGGGCACTCAGTGTCTTCACTGGGGGTTGTCTGACTCTATTCATGTTACACCTTTCTTAGAAACGGTTATTCCCTACCCAACTCCTTTCACCTACAGGTCAACCACTTGTGTATCTTAGGCTACCTCAGTGTTGCAGTAATTCCCTGCAGCACCTCAACGCTGCCAGCCTTGGCTCTGTTCCTCCAGCCTGAGCTACCCTGTCCATCTTGAATAAGATGTTGACCTTCATTCTTAATTTTGTTAGAGTATTTTTCCTCAACAGACACAGCTTAGGGTGCTAAAGGGAAGCACAGGTGTCAGGAAGGAGCTTGCCCTGTTGTTTGTGAGCGGCTGCGTTTGGTGTGGTGATGTTGGGTCATCCTCAGGCACATTAGCTGAGCAGCCCCAGGAGGCGGAGGAGAAAAGACACAGCTGCAGTGGGCACGTGTTGTGAACTAATGTGGAAAAATGCTCTGTGCTTCCAGTTTGTTTCACTGTAGGATTTCTCACCTGCTGCAGTTCAGTGACTGGTTGGCTGAAAGCTACAGGAGCACTGTTGCAAAGCTCTCTTCCAGTGCTTTCTTAGGAGGTGGAAAACTCCCAATAGCCTGCGTGTTTTGTAGGAGGATTTGACATTCAGTCTGGGTTTTTTCCCCTCTCTCTGGTTACATGACACAGGGTCATCTTTTCTTGCTATGTGCACTAATGAGGGGAGGAAAAAAAACATCTCAGTCCACTGAGAAGGATTCACTTGGGTTCCCAGCACAGCAGAGAATGGGTAAGGTGCTCAGCCTGTGCTGCATCCCTGTCTGGAGCAAGGGGGGATGAGGGTGGCACCTTGTCTGTGGGAAGCTTGGCAGCTCACGGCCACTGCTTTTAGAAATTGTCTGCACCAAAGTTCCCAATTTCCTGTGGTGAATTATTATCTCTCTTCCACCTTCCCAGATTGCCTCAGCCCTTCACAGAGGAGCTGGGCGGCAAATCAAAGATTTCACTAGCAAAAAGTCATTAACTTATTTTGGATACTTTTACAGAACTTCATCTCTAGAAAAGAGATGCTCCCAGATATGGTATCTTAAAAAAATAAAAAAAAAGTGCAGTCTGTGCTCAGTTGCTCAATTTATAGCAAAATATTCTATGACATCTGTGACTGACGGCAACTCCATCCTAATGCAGCTGAATGTTGTGAGCCAGCAACTTTGTCAGGGTTCTCCAGCAAAAGCCTCTGTCTTTGGGGCAGGGGTTTGAAAGAGGCTGGTAACATCCCATGTGGGAGCTGACTAATTAATCTTTCTGTGCAAGGATTCCCTCTGGCGTTATCCCCCAAGTCCTACTGTGTACAGGAGTTGCCATGGCAATGCCAGAAGGCTACTCCAGCTGGCTGCCTTTCTCCTCTTCTTGTTTTTCTCAAGAGAAAGAGAAGCTGAGACATACTTTAGAGCAGATTTGCTGCCTGTGGAAACTCTGATCTTAGTTTAAAGGTACCCTGAGGAAAACATCCTTTTGTCTGTCCCCAGCTACCTCTGCTCCCTGATGCATCACCTTGATGTCAGACAGCCTCCCTTGGCCGGGGCTGCTGTGCTGCAGCTCAGCTGTGGGGCTACGGATGCAAAGTGTGAGCCCGCGGCTTGGAGTGGATGGCCTCGGAGAGCTGGGGTGGGGCCTGATCTCTGGGGAGCTACAGACACCCCCTGTGAGCATGGACAAGTACTTTGATATCTGCATGATCCAAGGGATTTAGATCCAAAATGTTTTTATACAGATAGACAGCTACTGGACTGCAGGTTGGAGGGGTTTTTTTTCCCCTTGAAGGATTTGAGTGGTTTCAGTTGCTTTTTATCTCCTTTGAACACCTAACCAGCTCTGGCATATTTTAAAATCCAAGCAGGTGCCTATCTGCCTTTTCAGGCACCTAAATGTATTTAAAAACTTGGCTCATAGTACATTCTGTTTATGGTGTTCTCTGTAAAATAGAGTGGGATAGTTCAGGAAGGATCAGGTTAATTCCTAACAGAGAGGTACGAGGACGATTTGGGACTAAAAAAAGCATCATGTATGTGAAATTGCTGTCAAGTCTTTTACCCAGATAAGGTGTTCAGCAGCGATTACTAGAGACATCTTTCTGTTGCATGTTACTCCATTGCTGACATGTGCTGTGACTCCTGGTTAGGGAAAAAAAACAGATGCTGAAGGGTACCTTTACACCACGTCAGTTCAGTAGCAGCACAAAGATGATGACTGGGCTCACAGGTTTACGAAAGAAATTGATCTATAGGCATACTCAGAATAAAATCTGAGAGATTGGTATTAGCTCTGGTACAACTCCTCTAGTGACATCAAACCTTAATATTTAGAAAAAACCTCCTAATAATTCCCTAAGGGTATTCAGATACTCTTTTATTCTTCATCTCCTCAAGAAAAAAGTTTTTGTCTGGAAGGGAGTACTAATGCAGACTATTCACCAACCTCCTTGCTTAACGTCTTTCCTGCCACTTCTGCCCTGGTGAAATCAGAAGGCTTTGATGGAAGTTCTGAAATTCTGGTGGCCATAAGCCTTTTATACAAAGTTCTCAAACTCGCTCATTCTCCAGAGCTGGTGCTGAAGCAAAGCAGTCAACCAGGTCTTTCCCTGCAGCTGTATTACCTTCCTGCCTCCCCGGGGCTTCGTTGTTTCAGAATGCATCCATCAAAACTCAGCATACACTCCTTTGCTCTTGTAACTATAAATGAGGCTCTTGACACCAGAAAACCTTTCTCAAAGACTTCACTTTAAAAAAGAAAAGAAAAGAAAAAGAAACAAAACAAAACCACAAGAAGCAAAACAAAAAGAGAAACCAAATGACAGCTCTGTTAAGTAGGATCGTTTATGACTTTGATGTTTGTATATTGTATGTGAAGTTCAAGCTGCAGGATTTTATGATATCTCTGGGTTGAAACTGAAATGATGGTAGAAAGCAGTACACTCCATAGCTTGAGGGGATGTATATAGAGCCTTTGATATTTCTTTATCTACAGAAAGATAGCCCTTCCATTCACAGATCTCCAAACAGTTTCTTAGTGATTATATTTAATTTCTAAGCCTACAGTGTTATCAAGGACTCTTTTGCCATCCTATATATGGTACCACTTCTGCAGTTCTACAGGGTTGTTTGTTTTTAATAGACCTATCTTTTGAATTTCTTCTGTGTAGCATGTTCCTGCAGGGCCTTTCAAGCATCCTGGTACTGCTGAGTGAGGAAGAAACATGACATTGGTAGACCGCTGGCCCTGCTCATTACCTCTTGGCCCCACATCACCTATGCCCTGGGAGAAGAAGTTCAGAAGTGTTCACATTCAAACACTGTCCCACATAAACAGGCAGTTCACAAGCCCAGTAGATGACACATCATTCCACCCACAGGCTGAAGCTTTGAAGTCTCACCTGGAGAGCAGGCTAAGCTTCTTTATGTCTGTGTGGCTGTGCCTCAGCACAAGGTGAGGCTCAGGGACACTTGATAAAATTAAATCAAAGCATTTGCATCAGGAGGAAAGTCAGTGTGCCAAAGTTGCACTGCTGTGTTTAGGGCAAGTGGTCGTGAGTGAGAAGCCACACCACATGCCTTGGTATTCATGTCCCCAGGTCGGGCCAAGCTCAGAAGGCCAGGCTACACCAGGATACAGCAGTGTTTTGGTTTTGTTTTTGTTTTTTTCTCATATAAATGGAGAAACAGAAGCAGATAAGGACTTCAGCTGAATTGTGGTTGAATGCGACAGTGTAAATGATGCTCCCAGTAGTCTGAAGCAAGCCTGAGGAAACATTTTAAGGTATTTTTCAGAACATTTTTAATCCATAAATGCAATTTGCTACAAAACCGAATAGCGAAAGGAACCTTTCAAGCATCCTATGCTGCTAATCAAAAGAGTTTAAATTTTTTGTGTATCAGAAGGTCAATGGCAATTTAATAAAGAATGTGTTCAGTTCATGGAGAGGCTGTGAAAAAAAAAACAAAAACAAAACAAGCCATTATCAAAGACTTTTCACATACTTACCCTGTTCCAGGCTAGTTAGTAAGTGTTACAGTCTCCTGGAATGCCAGAACTCACCCTATTAGCAGTAACTGGTGTAGTTTTCATCATGGAAAAGCTATAAACCAGTGGGATTAGCTGATTCTCAACCTTAGCTCAACTTGTGATTGCCAGGGCTTGGGCACAGAGTGGCATAGCCTATTTCTTTCTCCGTGTTCAGATAAGATGTGTCTGTGCTCTGGGGCTTGTTTGTCATTGCTGGTAAAGGTGACATGACCCGGCCTTGGCTGGCAAAGTTTCCTATAAATAATTAGGGGCTATATTTTGGAAACGAACTATGGGTGAAACCCTGCTATACTTTGCTGCTTCTACTAAAATCTCTCTTCTGAAATGCATCTTTCTCTCATTACTGTGTCCAAGTGAGGTGAAGAAAGGTTGGGTGGTAATGAAGCAAAGCCATATAGGTATGTCAAGAAGGAGAATCAGGTCAGGATGTTCAGTCCTGAACATCCCTTGTTTTGTATGCTGTCAATCAGCAAAACACCCTGGGAGTGATGGAGCAAGCTTGTAATCAGTGCACAACAGGCATCTGAATCTTGTTTAATCCGATTTGACTTGTCATTTTAATGGCTTGGGTTTAGGGGTGAGCTGTTGCATAGGGTTCCAAGAGATGATGCTGCCTTTAAATTCCAGTAGCTTCTTATGCTGTTTAATTGCTTAACAAGCTGTAGTCTGCAGTTGACTTCATGTGAATTCTTTAGTTATCCCTCCCGTGACTTAGTTACTACTCATATCAAAATTCAAACCCCCCATCGCTATCTAGATAATGAATTGAAAATACCTTATTAGAAACCAATTTTGATCTAAAATCAAGATTTCCCCTTATTTATATGTGTTTTGCATCTGCATTATTTTATTTTATTTTTTTTAAGTAAAACGACTTGGGGACCAGAAAGCCTTTCTTGCTGAATTGCTTGGTAGTTAGGTGCTGTTTGAACCACTAAGTAATAGATCATCTGAGCTACAAAGACTGACAGCAGGAAGACAGCTTTTCTTCCGTGCTTGACAGCAGTCATCAGCTGCCTCCTGTCTGTCTTGCTCAGCTGCCATTCTCACTATGAAAAAAGGTTTGGGTCTGTAGTTGACTTTTTAAATAAACAAGAATGGTGCTTTATCCTCTGCTTTTGATGATCTGGAAGGGCAGGAGATGAAATAAACTGGAGATTGTATGGCTTCTCTGAGTTCCCATGGTAAAGACTGTGAACTAGGTCAGCTGCAGCAGCCCTTGCCCTGTACTTTGGTTTCTTCCTTGGTGGGGGGAAAAAAAACCACAAAACCAAACCAACAAACAAACAAAAAACCCAACTGAAAAATGACAAACAAACAAAAAAACCCAACGAAGGTCTCCATTTCTTATCAGCCCTCCTAAGCACTGAAAGCCCATGAGATGGAGCTTGTATAGGAGAAAGAGACTGGAGAGCAGAGAAGGGAAAGCTGTTGTCTGCTTTGGTCATACTTCTGTGGCCCAAATTGGGGAACTTAGCAAAATAAGGAACAGAGCCTGAGCGGTAAAGATGGAGTTACTGGCCTTCTGGTGAGATATGTAAAGTTTTGGTTTAATAAATTACTTCTGAGAATCCCAATGGGTAAAATATATAATTTTTTTTCCTCATTATTTTGAATGCTGATTGGGCCTAATTTCCAATACCTAAATAGTGGGCAGTTTGTTTCAGTATAACTGTAGATTTTAGTTTGGTTTGTTTGTACTAATTTTGTTTGCATCCCTTTCATACCTTGTTTTATCAACTCATCATTGCACATTAGAATGGTGAAATGTGCATAGATGACTCTTTCTGGGGGCCCTCCTTACAGCCCAGTTACCACCAGTGAAGAGGGTGGAAGTTGGAGCACTCTGCCCAACTCAGCTTCCCCCAGCACAGTGCTTACCCCTGGCATGTGCTTCCCAAGGCTGCCTGTTTGGTCACTGAGCTGCCAGCAAACCTGGGCCAATCTCCCTTAGAAAAAGCAAAATGCGAAGTGCTGTTGCCGTTGTCTCTGCTCATCCCATTCCTCTGTTGTTGTAAGTGTTCTTTGAATATAGAACTTGTGGCTTTTTGTTCTCATGGCTTTAGATATGAATTACCCTTCTTGTCCAAGCTCATGCTGTCTGTAGCATCTGGGAGGTATTATCCATTCAGGC